>LBNU01025104.1:96324-106680 GCA_014162995.1 Artemisia annua | reverse complement strand
AGGGATTTTATAAAATTTTAGTTTTTTAATCCCGTATCCTTTTAATTTTATTAGTTGCCTTTAAATCTCGGGGAAATAGCCCGGGATTCGCGTCAAATTACATTTAATTTTCACGTTTTGATTCTTTAGTTTTGCTTTAATTAAGTGATTTTATTTACGTATTTCTTTAATTGTAGTTTATAAATCAAACAACATTCCTTTTTATTTCACTTTTCTTCACACAAATTCATAAATCGATTACTACGGTTCCATTCACCTTCACACGGATCACGACCCGGGTATTTCTTATTCGTTGAGAAATTACTTGGATAATATACTATACCTAAAAACGACCTAACCAGGTACTTTCATTTATTTTTGAACCGGTCCAAAACTCCAGTAATTTGACCCTTTTTATTACATATATACGGACTGTCGCAATTGGCCCTTAAAAGAAACAAAAGAAGTATTATTAACTGAAGCTATGCTTAGCTGAGTTGGCTAGCATGCTTCACTCCCACACAACTCACCCAAGTTCGAGCCTAGCGGGAGCCAAAAGGTGTATTAATACTCCATCCCACGTGGCACCACCTCATTGGTCCACGTGGTACCCGACCCAAACCCAGATCCGACTCGACCCGTTTACTGACCCGACACGGACCGTTGACCGACGTTGACTGGCCCATGTGGTATTGCCACATGACACTACTCATGTGACGACCGTTAGGACTTATTTTGCAATTTGGTACTAACAAAAAGGACGATTTATGTAAATAACTCTAACGGAAAACCTTAATCACCTCGTAAGCACACAAGATAGCAAAGATTAGTAAGTTTAGACCCCAACTTAGTAAATTAAAGGTTCGATACACAACTCAGTAAAACGTGGCATGGTGGATACATATAAAAATCATTATCCGTTTTTAAAAGTTAGCAAAGCTCACCGCTCTTTTGTCAAACAACTATTTTAAAATACTCATTACTCATCGTTCACCACCTTAAAACACTTCACACCACTCCGCGTCAAACATATCCAAATAAATCAAATTAAATTTTTATATATTTTAAGTTTTTACATATTATATTTTATAAGATATTCAAATAACTTTTTTTTTATATATTGTAAATTTTACATATTATATTTTCTAAGATATTCAAATAATTTGACCATCTATACATTCTACTTATTTTTAAGAACTCATTTGAATTAACTTGAGCTATTAGAAGTTTATAGCTAACAAAAGTTTTGAGAATTTTGTGTGTCAAACAAATCTTATTTTATAAAATAATAATTTATTTTAGAGTAAAATACATCGTTGGTCCCTGAACTTTCCACAAAGCATCGCATGACACCTTAACTTTAAAAAACGTCGCCTGGCGTCTAAACCTTGTGTTTTTTAGGCCGATTGCGTCCCTTGACCAGTTTCGGCTTGGTCAACGCAAGGTTTTGGTCACAAAATGAGGGGCATAATAGTCCAATCACTTTATAACCATTAGTTAACCCGAGCTAAACCACACATACAACCTGAGGGACCATTGGTGTAGTCACACGTTAACTATGTAACTTTGCCGTATCTTCTCTGATACGCATATTAATGTTTTCGCGGGAATCAATAAACCCACACCCAACCATTGACAGTTTAGTAAAACCCGATCATTTACCACACACATTGTCACATACAACCTCAACACAACCCTCAACAATGTATCGAATCCCATCTAATCACACACCCACAAACAATCGGAACTTGCAACCTTTGGAAAATCAAACAACACACATACGAGGTAACAATATTTACTGATTTATGTTTAATTCAAACGTTATTTGTGATAATGTTAATCGTTATTGCAGAAGCTATGTATGGGAATCAATTTATTTGCGCTTTGGACGATCCTGAAGAGGATTTGGATGAGTTTGTAAGTTAACACCATATAAGAATTAACTGTTATATCTCTAAGAAATTAGTTGTAAGAAATTGACAATGCTTAAAACTTAATATTGATATATAGGAATTGCATCATGATTACGTGTTAGGAGGATCCTTTCATAGGAATAATTTTATTTACTTAGTTAACTATGCGGGGACTAGATGGAGAGTTAGTATTAGAAGAGTATTAGAATTAGTGTGTGTTGTTGAGGGAGCAAGGTGGAATGATTTTGCGATGCACCACATCACCTGTTCGGATGTTGCTTACTTACATTTTATTGAAGAGGGTGAGGATGTGATTTATGTAGCTAACTACAATGAGTATTGGGAGGAGTTTCATAATTATGAACAGTCCATGATCAGTTTTCGAGAGTAATGCTTGATGTTACAGACACATCTCATCTTATCCAGCCAATGCCAGAAGAATTTCTAGCATATCTGGATGGTCCAACAGCTAGACACTCGGTCATGGTTACTAGTAACACCACTGATTACCATGTAGAGCTGGAGTATGATCGAAATGTCCACACGGCCCTGTGGGGATGTGGTTGGGAGAAACTGGCCCAAGACTTGAATATGTCACCTGGTCAAAAAATGGTGTTTACTCAGGTTGTCCCGGGGGAGGAGTATAATGTCATGTTGTTTGACCATGATGGAGGGGCCATCACAACAGTGGAGACATACAGCACCAACATATCCATGAATGCCTTTTGTCACCAACCATATGACTATGGTATGTTCTACTTTTTTTTACTTTAAATACACCAAGTATCTCACAGCAGTGTAAATTATTTGGTTATATGTAATATTAAATTCAGATTTTGAAGCCCCTCGGATGAATTGGATGTGTAATTGGGAACACCACACAGTCCATGACCAAGAGGAAAGGGCATTCTACAGGAAGATGACTGCATCCTTCTGGAGAGATGGCCGACTTGTAAGTCTAGTCACAGAGTTGCTTAATAAGATATAAGAATGTAATTTGTATCATATATTGTGTGTCTGATATAAAGATTGATGGATCATAATGTGTATTAGAAGCATCCCATGCCAAACTAATGATAATTTTTGTACATTTTTTTAACAGTTCATACCATCAAGAATTGTTAAGAAGTACAACTTGTATGGGTTCTCTAGAGCGGTTGTGAAGCATAAAACAATAGAGAAAGAGTTCGAAGTTCGTGAGAGGACACTTCAAGTTGGTCAAGGGAAGGTCAGGAGGAAAGTGGCTATTGTTTCATCATCTAATTTCAGGCAGTTGAGGGCAGAAGCACATTTTGGTCAAGGTTCAATGGTCCGCTTCTTTCTAGGGGAAGAAACTAACAAGGCACAAAGAGTTTTACATTTTGATGTGTGCTGATGGAACTTTAAAGTAGGAATGATATTATGTAAACATATTTTCTATTTCGTATGTATGGTAGATTTGTGGGCACAAATCAACTTGAACAATCCTTTGACAATCGTGTTGTAACTATATGTGTTGGATAAACCATATGGGTTTGTCCATACACAATTTTGCAACGGATATATGTATGCTTAACTGCTTAACTTTAGGTTTTATAATGGATAATTAGTAACACTTGGTGTTGTATGCATTGACTTTATTAGTCAAAAGGGGTTATTTGACGCATGTGTTTTTAATTATGACTTTCTATAGTTAAAAGACCGAATATAAAATGCATTTACCAATTCACTCATTAATGGAAATGCTACTTTCCATAGTTGTTTGTATATGGTAGTTTCAACTTTCAACCAGCACTTTGTAATAGCAAGTTGAAGTGGGATATGTGACTTTGACTTTCAAAAGTCAAATTGCCATATCCACAACACACCCACAATATTTCAAGCAACGCCATTTAGGGTAACTTAGAAGCTAAACATTAAAGAAAACATAGAATGCAACAGGAACAACAAAATACGTCGTTAATTGTCATAGGGTACAACCTAAACACTAAACAAACCATAGTTTAAACATAAAAAACTAGAAGAATTCCACTACGGTTGTGGGGGAAGCTCGGTGGAGTTTCAACAGCTCCCTAGCCAACTCCCAATTCATCATCACATTTTCAGCGTGATCATCATACGGAGTGCAAGGCTTGATATAAAGATTCTTAAGCAAGGGGGAACAAGCAAGTACACACTTTATTATTGGTAATTCATTAACTGATATAGGAAAAGTTCGAAACACCACAACCTTGAGCTGGCCCGACCCCATTCCGGTGCTTCCTAAATGTAATGAATAATTTTTCAAAGGTAGATCACTTTCGAATGAAGCCTGCAAATTGAGATAGTATTCAGATGCACAACCATGGCAATGTAGGTTGATGTGAAGCTTAATTANATTATTGGTAATTCATTAACTGATATAGGAAAAGTTCGAAACACCACAACCTTGAGCTGGCCCGACCCCATTCCGGTGCTTCCTAAATGTAATGAATAATTTTTCAAAGGTAGATCACTTTCGAATGAAGCCTGCAAATTGAGATAGTATTCAGATGCACAACCATGGCAATGTAGGTTGATGTGAAGCTTAATTATTACATTCCACTTACTCTGGTTTCTAGCATTTGCAATCTTGGAGCTCCACGAATCATTTGAATGATGAATTCTACCATTGCATTGTTCCCAAAATCAACTCCAAATAGGTTTAGATTCTTGAGGGATACAAATGCCACAGGTACATTCATCCATGAGCTACCTTCTTCCAATAACTACAACAGGTGAAATTTTCAGAATATTTAAAGATTGCATTTCATAGCTAGTTGCCATTACTTTAAAAATCTATAATTTGAAGTGTCAAACTCAAATTGTTATTACCTTGCACTCCTAAAAATCCAATGTAAGGGACTCGAGTTTGGAAGACTACTCAGCTGAGATATATTGTAAGTTGTCATTGTGGTGACCTGGTTCAAAAGACCGAATGACAAATACAACTTCTTCAGATTCCCAAGTTGGGCAATATCCAATTGTCTCATCTCTTTTGTATCAGTACGATTGATTTTAAGAGACTCAACTAAGGGACAACCAACAATAAAGTCCCAAATTGTACCGGTCAGAAATTTGACGGATAATAATTCTAAGGTCAATAGATTTGGGAAAAACCCAATTACCAAAATGAACGTTATACCAAGTGTTTTTACAGAAATGAACATATTTTACATGATTTACCAAAGTGACCCATATATGTCAAAATCAACTTTTTTCACTTTCCATTCGCGTTAACATGATCGCCGGAATTCAATAACTCGCCCAAGTAACCTTGTACCCAAATACCTGTAGCATCCAGTGGAACTTGTTTTTATGGGGTGTAAAAGTAGATGTAGGCATGAAAAGGTGCTCTTTTTCTTTTGTTCTTTTCTTTACTTTTGGGAGGAGGTTCTAATTTCTTCACACATAACTAAAATAAGATGGAAAATGGTGGGGTTTGCTTTGACTTTTATCCCTTTGTACGTAGTCTATTATTGCTACATAAAAATACAACACAGGACTTAAATAATCCAACATTGTCTGATCCAAATTCGCATATTCACCTCCCAACATCGCCTGATCCTCGCCTAGACCTCCCAACATCGCATCCCAACACAATTTTACTTATGACCTCGCCTAGAGACCCAAGAATTCGCATGATCACCTCGCCTAGGGCAATTTCTGGTAACTAATTCAATTCATCTCGCGTACTTCCTCGCCGTCACCTCGCCTGCACCTCGCTTAGGTCCTCGTCTAGGGCCTCGCATAAGGCCTCTAGTAACAAAATTCAATTCAACTCGCATGCACCTCGCCTAGTATTCCTTTTATTAGATCTAACGGTTAGAAACTAATTTACTAATACATCTAACGGATAATATGTGAAATGTTCATTTTCGATAATTTTATGTGCGAGGTTCAAATGTGTAAACTAGTTGAATAAAATATTCATTTAAGTAATTTACTCTTTGGGAAACCTTCAAAGGATACCAAACTAGGTAACGTACACCAATGAAGTTCCAGATGTTTCAACCCCAAACGAGTGTACATTTGGGTTGGCAATGTAACTGGTTCACTATACCAGTTAATAAGGAGCTCCTCAATTCCTCGCTGACCCAACAACAACAGCCAAGCATGAATTCTTCATAATTGAAGTCATCTTTTGCAAACAAGGGTTTATGCTTTACAGAGAAGACAAACCTTCTTATGGGACCTTTGTGCTGAAGCAACAATCTAGTAACATGCAACCCTTCAAACTTACTCCTCAAAAAATAAAAGAAATCATCATCAAGTATAACATCGGTGAGCAACGTCCACTTAAACCTCCAGTTTTTCGCTAAAATTGATGTCGTCACCGCCTCTGTTAGTGGCAAACGGTTCAAAATATTGCTGATAACGTTCTCCGGCATGTTGCTAATATAATCCGCCACGTCGTTCATAACATTCCGTCCAAATGACATGGTGAGTTATAGAAAATGAAGTTTTGGATTTCGTCTTGGATTTTCAGTCACTGAGGTTTTTTCGGTTTGTATTTGGTTTTTCAATATGTCTATGTACTTATGGTGGCCATAGGGGTTTTGTTGGGTGTGGGTTTATTGATTCCCGCGAAAACATTAATATGCGTATCAGAGAAGATACGGTAAAGTTACATAGTTAACGTGTGACTACACCGATGGTTCCTCAAGTGTATGTGTGGTTTAGCTTGGGTTAAATAATGGTTATAAAGTGATTGGACTATTATGCCCCTCATTTTGTGACCAAAACCTTGCGTTGACCAAGCCGAAACTGGTCAAGGGAAGCAATCGGCCTAAAAAACACAAGGTTTGAATGCCAGGCGACGTTTTTTAAAAGTTAAGGTGCCATGCAATGCTTTGTGGAAAGTTCAGGGACCAATGATGTATTTTACTCTTTATTTTATAAGTTTCCCCTTTAGCATTTTACCAAACATAATTTAGAGCATTAGATGTGGTAACGTGTGAGACTCTGAGTGACGCCAAATTTAGGTGAACACCATTTGGCTTGAGCCAAACCCGTGCGACCATGCCCTCCCCACACCCCTCACGCCAACATCCAAGACAAAGTATTGGCGTACACNTTTTTTTTTTAGTTTTAATTGTGTTTTTTTGATGAGTTTATGTTTTAATTGAATATGGTTGGTTTCATAAAAAGTGTTTTTGCTTGAGTGATATTAAAGAGATATTTTGATATGTAAGTGATAAAAAGTGTGAAAAATGAAAATGTTGAGACGGTGGTGAAACAACCTTTTAGCTCGAGTCCCCACACCAAATGTTATTAACTTATTACAGTATACAGAGGAATACTGTATAAAGATGTTTGTAACATATTCATTTCCTCTCACAAATTACATATTATATGTTCACGTTTTATGTCAAGTTATCTAATAAAGTGTGAACTTTGAACATCATGTGAACTGCCTAATACCAAACTTTGAACGTAATCGCACCAAAATTTTGCTTTATTTTTCATGTTCTTGTTAGAGATAACTTGCACAGTTGCACATTTACTTTACTTTAGGGTCCCATCCCATCCCTTATTTTAATGTTCTAGTCAGATATAACTTGCACCAAATACATATACTCTATAATATGAAAGTAAAGTTGACCAATAATACTTCTTCCGTCTTATAAAAATCTTACTACGTACCATTTATCTTTTCTTAAACGAAGTTCAATTTTTATATATAAATAATAATTATGGTTTTTCATATTTTGTCATTCTATCCAAAACTTTCGTTTAACAAATGTAATTGTAAAACTGACTTTTTATCAATTAAAACTTGCATCGATCACAAATACCATAAATTATTTATTTTCTATTTGTAAACACCTTTTTCAAACCGGATAAAAAATATTCTTGGTCTTTTTCTAAGAGTATATTACAAGAAGCATTATACACACGCAATAATACACCAATAATATTGAATTATTCACGAAGGTGCAACAACCAAGTTTGCACATTCTTCTTTAATAATAGCATCCGTAATTCTCTATCTTTCCAATAGCTTTTACAACTTTCGCAATATTTTTTTGAACGGCAAAATTTTTAAAAAAAACTAGCAAGAAGCTAGAAAAGATTACATGCTTACAAGATTAGGGTATTGTAACCAAGTAACCCAATTAATTTAAACTTAGAATAACTAGAGCACCATATGTAACTATGTAAGACAATTGCACTACATCATCAAATAAAAGCTCACGCCTTGGTTGAGAATTTCCAAACAGCATTTGATTTCTAAAACACCAAATAAGCCACCACATCACGTAGCAAATACCTTCAAGAAACTCCTTCAAATGCTTATGCAAACTCGTATTGACGAGCCAGATAAGCCACTCGTTATAAGAATTAAAAAACCATGTCGTCAAGCTCCCACCAAATCAAAAAATTTCTCCAAACTTGACGAGCCAAGGGACATGAGATAAAAATTATGAAAAGTAGATTCCACAGCCGCGTTACAAAGAGGACAAAATATTGATGGGATATCTACTCCTCTTAGCTAAAGATTAACTCTGGTAGGCAATTTATCCAAGCAAACCCTCCAAGCATGAACATTTACCTTGATGGGAACAACTTTAATCCACTTTGTTGGAACTTCAGCTTTCGGCAAGATTTTGGCATCGATCAAGGTGCGAGAGGATTTAACCGAAAACTCACAAGAGCCCTCTAAAGACCAGGACCATCGATCTGACATATTAAGGGAGCACGAGATCAGCAACTTTCGAGGAAAGCAAATCATAATGTTCCTACTCTACACCACCTCTTGGCAGCCGACGAAAAAAATGAACCAAAGAGGAATGTTCCAGTTTCTCGGTCACACTTATAGACTTACACATCTCTAAAGCATATAACCTTTTATATAGAACTTTTAAAGCAACCTCGCTTAACCATATCTTCTCAAAAAAAAGTATTCTCGCCATTGCCATGTTTTTTTTAATGAATTGCAGAAGATTTATACCTTTACCTTGGAGCGAATGAATAACATGAATTACGTCTAGCTATGGAGATCTTCTATACATCAGCTTAGACTTATCTAAGGCACCTTTGTTTTATATTAGTATTTTTAATGTTTTTAGGCTATTATAATTAAACTCGTCTATGATAAAAGCTTTTACTAAAGCTTTTCATAAGGAAAAAACATCATTACAAGAAGAATTAGGAGACACACCTTTTAAAACATCGATATTGTACAAAACCTAACACTTGTAAATTACAAGTCTTTGCAAAAAAAGTTATTCAAAAAACTCGCTTCTGATAAAAAGTCTTTAAATGACTTGTGAAATAATGTCAAGTTATTGGAAAAGTTGTGCATTGCGATTTCTCTAAGTGCTATTGTGTAAGACTATATGGCGTTGACTTCGGTACAAAGTTTCCTCTAAACTTATTTTGAAGAGACGAGTATCTGTGCATAACAAGGTACTTTATAGTGGCAAATAATTATAGTTGGGATGTTTTGGGTAAGTGTTTTAGGTAACGTTACGACAACGTAAATAATCAAAATGTCATTGATAATTTTTTTTACATTCGATAGTTCAATTGAAAATGAAACATGACAATAATTAGTTAAAACATTATTGTAATCTAAAAAAACTTTTTTTTAGCTTTTTGCAGAATGTGGTGTTATATGTATAGTAAAAATCTATCGGAACTAATAAAGAACATTTTTTTCACCACCCCTAATTGATTTTTTTCTAATTTAACTAAGGCTATCTACTTGACCATGTCATAGTAGAATGTTTATTATTCTGATTTCTGAATGCTCATTCCCATCTTTATTGCCTCTTCATAAAAATAAAAACTCAAAGTTGGCTTTTCATTGCCTCTTCAATAAAATCATCGAACTTGCTACCAACCACAACAGAATTGGCGTATATGCAAAATCTATCATATCAAACAAATCATAACAAAATAACTAAAATACTTCGTATCATTTTCCAAATATTGTCATATATAATGAAAACATTCGACGTTTATTGACAAATTTCACTAGTACGCCTTTTTTTTATTTGACATCTGCATGTGATTTGATTTTGTTCTTATACTGGACAATTAATAATTTCTTATAAAAATCTCACAAGGTACATTTGATGACTGAGATCTGCATGTGGCTTTCTTTTGTTCGTATGCTCGATAGTTACCTTTGGTTGTTCCAAAAAGCTTTGATTAGGTAGTTAGCGTTATTGTAGTCATCATTTGTCTTTTTAGTCAATGCTGAGAAGCGAATCAACCACTTATTTTAAGCAAACATTCACCGTGTTTTTAAGTGGAGTAATAAATTTGGATACGACTTAAATATAGGTGTGTCTTATAGAAGGAATCAACTCAAGTTTGGAAACGATTTTATCTATAAGGCAGCGTCAGCTAAATAATTACTTTTTTTTTTTTTTTTTTTTTTTTTTTTGAACGGAACTAAATAATTACTTCGTATACTTTAATTACTACTACGTTTTCTAGAATTTTTTTTTTTTTT
>LBNU01025104.1:59691-96087 GCA_014162995.1 Artemisia annua | reverse complement strand
TTTTTTTTTTTTTTTTTTTTTTTTTTTTTTTTTTTTTTTTTTTTTTTTTTTTTTTTTTTTTTTTTTTTTTTTTTTTTGGTATCAACAAGTCAACAACCCATTGGCTAAGTTTGTAAAAGCCAAAAGGGATGGTTTATGATCTGTCCGATGTAAAAAGGCAATATCAATACAGTTTGTATTCTGCAAGCTTGGGTGCAACCGGTTCACAACAAACCAAGGTAATCGACCTTGAAATGATTATGGACAAACAGATATTCTTCTAAATATATACGCACCTTGAACCTATCATCAACCTTAAGAGTTCACTTGCATACTTATACCTTGTTTCAGTTTGCTTGATTAGATAGGTATCCCATTGTCATTCAATTTGTGTTATTTCCGTAAAACACTTTGGAATTTTTTTGGTTCGTTTAATAAAGATTTACACGGTTGAAAAGTTAAATTTTATGTTTGCTAATAAACTGTTTTATACATTGTTTCATCTTTAAGTCAAGGATTTGGGTACTACAACAATGGCGGGAACAACAACAACATCACCAACTATAGTCAATCCTGCCGGATCTAGGTAGGAGGAGTAGAATGTAGATAGTCACACCCTACCCCAAGGTAGATGGACTGTTTCAGAAAGATTTCCGAGAAGAATGTATCCGGAATAGTTGAACTTTATATCGTCAATTAATAATAAAGTTCAAAAACATAGAAGATGATATTCATAAGAAAATGTTACATAGACTTGCTTAGTGCCTTTTCAAATTCATGATGCAGATCCATGACCTTTAAATGATGTTGCAAACAACAAAATATTTGCACAACAAAAATCAAAGTTCTTAATATCTAGTTTGTTATCTTCCATTAACGATACGAAACCTTCAATAAAATGGTCGATTGCTTTGCTTACCGAAAAGTCCTCGACCATAAGTACATGAAATTAGTTCTACAAGAAGTGGATATTGTAAAGTGACGAAACAAGTAATTGGCAAACACGACAATGCAGCTATTGGGATCAGTATCCAATCTTTCCCTTCACCAAACAGAAGATACAACGATGCACCAAAAGCTATCATCATCGAGCATGTGGATAGAAACAACATCGAGAGGCCCATTATTAGTCTTGATGGTAATGTGAAGAGAAAATCTTCTTCCGCGTAACGAGCAGTGAGGATCGATAGGAATAGTAATAATGAGGTTGTGGATGTGAAGAGTGAGATTGCATCTGCTACAGCAAATATCATGAAGGATAACTCTTTTGCATATATCGGGTGGCCTGTATCACCACTGTTACCACCTGGTACTGTAATGGCTGCTGCAAAAACTATTGTGGTAATAAGTCCTGCTGTTACTGTGTATGAATCAGCAGTCTTTTTCATCCATTCTTCACCATCTCTGACGAGCTTTTTGTGTTCTTTACTGAATAGCATCTCGGGTGTCAGCTCAGATGCATTCTTTTCGGTTTTGTATTTTGGATGCACGAATGCCAAAACTTCCTGAACCAACAAAATAAATTTGACACTAGTGATGTTAAATACGATCATTAGACGCATTCAAAAAGAGTGGGTTGAGCAAGTTGGTAACAGGTCCACTTGTGTAATTTGTTGTATGGGTCACATTAGGTTTGGTTGACCCACAAACACTCTATCGTAAATTATCAAGTTTATTTATAATTAGCTAATGTCTTCAATATTATTACAAAATCAAACTCATTACAGTAATTATCTATATTGTTCAATCACATGCTTTAACATAAAAGTTTACACTTTGGCCTTTGGGTGACTTTTGCTTGTCCAAAGTGTAATTTTATTGCATGAAACCTCTCAAATCACTGTACTAAAAAACTTAAATTAAAAACTTCAATTATTTATATAAAAAACAACTATGCGTCTTCGGACTAAATGTGTTACGGCCTTACGGGTAACCCAGCATGAGCGGTACCCAAAAATTACCCCTTTTTTACCGGAACACATTTTGACCCATAACCCAACCCACCCCAGCTACCCATTTTGCCAATTATAGACCATATACAGAAGATTGAAATTTTCATGGGATGTAAAGTAGTGCTAATAAGTCACCATGATCATATTATGGGAAAATAAAATACAATGTTACCTTGAACCATTGCAGTTCCCGCTGCATTTGTAATGCTGCTCCAGAAACAAGATTAAGTTTGTGTAAAGGTGCCAATTTTCCCGCGAGATGCAATAGATTATTATTCTGAGTGTCTTTAAGAGTTTTGTGGAAATGCTTATGGTCACTCATTTGATATGTCAGATTATACACCCTTTCACATCTATGAAGTATGGCCAATTGGATCATGTAATGACCATTTTTATCACTATACCAAATTGCTTGCGGAAATGTATCAACAATCTCCTGAACAACCTCATATGCACCATTGCTTGCAGCCTCGATAATGGGATTAGCATAATGGATACTGTTTGATTGGAGATTCAGGTCGCTGATTTCTTGGCATAGCAATTTCACGAGTGCAACAGCTTGATGATGGACTAGCTTTAGCTTCTGAATGTGTGTAATATGTGGCACTAAATTCAAATAATGATCCAAGAATAAGTTTTCTTGACATTTGTAAAGTTGAATATTGGACCAGAATAAATAACTGATACTCACCAATCTTACCCAGAACTTTCCAGATAACCGAACTGGTCTCATGAAGAACTACACCATAAAGAAACTTTTATTTTGTTAGAAAAAGATAACAATTTACTCACTATGCGTGATCAAATCAGAACCATAACACAGATTGTGAAAATGAGCATTAACAATTGAAGAAAAGTATGTAGCAAACCTGAACTGAAGAAGTTCATCTTCCCATGCTCCTTGTTCGAGTTGAGATTCTCGCACTTCAACGGAACGTCTGTTACATGAAACAAAATGTAAAAGATGTATTCACTTTGACCATTTAAAATTTGTCAATTGTAATTATATGGGTCTGATTCACTTGAAGTGAAAAGATATCAATTTTTCATTACGGTACTAAATTATTCCATATAAGAGCTGTGGAGCTTTTTTGTCAATTGTAATTATATGCCGTCGGCTATGTTTGGCACAAAGCTTTTTGGAGCTTTTTTGGGCAATGAGCGGTAAACAATGAGCTTTTTGATTTTTAGTGTTCGTTTGGCATGGGAGCTGTGGGCTTTGCTATTTTTTAGGAAAGCTCATTTTCCCAATGCTTTTTTATGAAGCTGTGAGCTTTTTTGGCTACTGCTCACAGCTAGGGGTGTCATAAAACCCGACCCGAACCCGACCCGACCCGAACCCGACCGGGTTCGGGTCAACTCGGGTCGGGTCAATTCGGGTCAAAAATCATATTCGGGTCAATCGGGTCAACCCGAATTGACCCGAGTTCTAAACAAGGTCGGGTTCGGGTATGTTTTTTTAGCCTTGACCCGACCCGAACCCGACCCGAACCCGAGTTGACCCGACTAAACTAACACTTTACAATGTAAAATACTCGGGTTGACCCCAAACCCGAGTTGACCCGACCCGAATTGACCCGACCCGAGCTGACCCGAACCCGAATTGACCCGACCCGAGTTGACCCGAGTTCTGAATAGGGTCGGGTTCGGGTATGTTTTTTGGAGGCTTGACCCGACTTGACCCGACCCGAGTTGACCCGAACCCGACCGGGTCAACCCGAATGACAGCCCTACTCACAGCTACTGCTCACAGCTCACTGCTACTGCTCACTTGCACCATTTAGCTTATTTATCCCTTTTGTAACCTACTAATGCTCACATGGGACCAACAATAACATCTAGAGGTGGCAAAATGGGCAAATTGTCTAACGGGTCAAAATGGGTAAATTTTGTATACGGGTCGAAACAGGTTGGGTTGACTCAAATGAACTTTTTGTCCAAAAATATTAGTGATAATCTCATAAATCTGTGGTGGGTCCTATGACTACCAAAATTGTGTTACTTCAAGAAGAATCTAAGCTTTTAGGTAACATGATTTAAGAGGATTGATGCACTAAATTACACTTTTGGGAGAATTTCAACCCATTGTTTTTCCTTGTATCATATATAACAAAACCAAAATAGAACCTTACGTTTATAGATCAAGCTATCAAATATATTGAGGCGGCATCCACTCTCAAAGGCATCTGCTTTTCTTGCTATAGCCATCAAAGGGGTATCAGCATTATCAGAGGGTATCGTTGTAGCCAATTCAGGATATCGGATGCATAAATCGAGTGCTATATCTGTCAAAACAAAAAATACAGAAAAAAATTTAACACATTATTCATGTTAGTTTACTAGTAATGCTTATAACTGTAACAAGTATAGAAGTATAGCTCACCAAAATATCCTGCAAAAATAACATTAGAAAGAAGCGTAACGCCCATGTTGCCTGTGAATGTACTAGGATATTGGTTGCCTTTCGTGACACTCAATAAATACAAAAATGTATCCCTATGAGAATTTATAAGAGCTCTATGGATTGGCAATAGCCCGTCAACATCCTCAGCATACAACAATTTTTGGTTTTTATTCACCAAGATCTTCACAGCTGCGGTGTTGCCAACAACAGCTGCAATATGAAGAGGTGTGTAGTTTTCTGATAAAGTTAGCATTTTCAATAGTGCTTTTGGTGAAAGCCTTTCCACTAATTTCTCGACAAATGTAATGCCCTGCTTTCCCGTCCCAACTGCAATGTGAAGAGCGGTGAAACCGTATTTGTTGATATTGGCTGTGGCAGCTTCTTCATCTTGATCTATAATATATTGTGCATCGTCCCAATGACCTCTAAGAGCAGCCTTATATAGTGGCAGGTATACACTTGTGTTCATAGATGGTTCTGTCAAACAATTGTTCAAGATATGTTACAACCATATATGTAACTAATGTAAGTAACAAAACTTGGATAATCTCAAAGGTACATAAAACAAGTGAAACCTTAATTTTGTATATATTTGCCACAAATGATACATTCATATCAAACAAAATCTATTTAAAATTGGACAAAACCAACATAGGACAAAACTATATTAAGAACCACATGGAACATAATAAAAACCAAAACATTACGTAGTAGTATTTTGTCCTGCACATGTCACAACTTTTTCCCTAAACTGTCATACTAAAATTGAACACTACAAAATCAGGGAATCTAAGGCACCAAAGTGGACTGGTTGATTATCTAAACAGAGATCAGCCACCTGATAAAACAAAACCCATACACTAGTTGCAGGGGTGTTTGGGAATTATTATTACATCTATTCAATCTTAAAATAAATACTTCCAAGATCCTTATTTAAAGAACTTATATCACCGATAACTAAGCATATAAGTAGTTTACATAAGCAATCATGTACCACCTCTAAAACTGCGTATCTGTTGTATCAAAACAGGATAAGTAGATAAGCAGTTTTAAGGGGGTGTCCAGGGTATTTGATGTGTTTCTTAACAAATAGACACGCATCATTGAGCGTTTAAATGACGAATAGCACTTATGCTTATCTAAGGGTGAAATAAGTTTTTTTCAGTCAGCAGATTGAAATCCCTTATTTCAATTATCATCAGGCAGAAATAAGTTGTTTACAATAAGCTAATTATCTCCTTCTGGTCACACTTAAAAAGCCATTTTAAACATTTCAAATGAACAAACTATAGATCCATATCCTCATCAACTAACCATATATCACATAAATTACCATAACTCGAAAAAACAAAAAGTTTCGCAATATATATATATACCATGTAAGAAATCAGAGATCTCATCCAACTCCAAAGAATAACTCTCCTCCAACCCTCTCAACAGCTTCATAGACCTCCCACTCATCCTTCCATCCACCCCAGAAGTAACCGAGTCACCTTTTAAATCAATCTGCTGCGAGACACCTCTTAACGGCACAGGCAAAGACCTCGAATGTGGCGTAGTAAACCTCTTCATCATCACATGTCCACTGTCAAATTTCCAATGATCATTATGATCATCTTCATGCACAGCAGATACCCCTTCTGACTCAGACAGTGATACTGATCTAGCATGTGCAGATTCCAAAGTCAAAGTACTATAAGAATCTTCAAGAAAGCTCCAAACATCTTTAGCTGTGTTTAAGGTTAGGGTTTTGGTTAAGATGTCTTCAGTTAATGAAGATAATATCCAGCCACGTAAAAGTGCATCAGATCTTTTCCATGAATGTATGTTTTCGGGTTCTTGTAAAGGTGGTGGTGGAAATGTGTTGTCTATGAAACCAGACATGTCGTGTCCTTGTATGAGACATAGGAACTGTGTTTTCCATATATGGTAGTTGTGTCCTGTCAGTTTGACTGATATGAAGTTGCTGATGTTAACTGTGGATGGATATGGATATGGTGGTGATGATGGTGGTGATACGGTGGTGGAAGACATTATTGGTGTCTTTTTTTTAAGGTTTTAGAGTATGGGTATGTCTTGCAAGGTTTTCTTGTACCCTTTACAAACTTTTACAATACGTTAATTTTAATTTGATATTTGTGTAAAGTGATGATTTATATTAAGGGATATCTGAAATTTACATTTGGAGTGTAACTTTTAATTTTATATATTAATTATTTTCTGTAATAACATTAAACTTTTGAATTCAAATTCCATATATTTTTTTTTGGATGCTTCAAAATAATTGTAGATTTCTTTTTAAGTAATAAAAAGATAATTTATTAAGAAAATATTCTATTTGATTAGTTGAAAATTAGTAGTCTCACTTTTATTAAACTTTGTAATTTTTATCTTCTGACACATGTGATTTCTGAAATCATACTGTAATTTTTAAATAACAAATCACAAATAATTTTACAAATCACATAGATTTTTTAAGACGAAATTTCAACACTAAAAAATAAAAGGTTGAAAAAAATGTTCGCCGAAAGTATATCGAAGTGCCCTTCTGCTAAAAAAATAACAAAATTCTCGTCGCTATAGTGTATTTTCTTCGCTTGACGATTTACCATTTTCAGAAAAATGTGAACAATATGTTTTTTGTTTTGATGAGAAAATGAATGCTCAAGGTTTGTCCATTTTGTCTTTAGAGAAATTGTGATTTATGTTGATCTCTCCTCTTGTCTTCTGATAGAAAAAAGACAAAATTGCACCGTTCGTCCCTAAAGTTGCACGTTTTTGCGCGTATCGTCCTTTTTCTTTTTCTTTTTCGCAATTTCGTACCTGAACTCTCATTTTTTCACGCCGATGGTCCTTCGACCCGATTTTATGCTGACGGACGTTGCTTTGCAACGTTAGTTGACAAGTCAAAGGTCTTTTTGGTCATTTCATATTTTTGTCTGGCGCATTTGGTCCCTTCTTCATCCCATTTTTTCCCGCCATTCTCCTTGGGAACCAACAACCTTTTCAGCCTATTTATCACCTCGTTTCTATACCCTGGAACACACAAAAACACACACACACACACACACAAATCCCTTTGAAAAGAAACACAGTTAAAAATGGCAGATGCAAATGGTTGTTTTAAAAGTGAAGCTGACGAATACTAATTCATCTTAAACAACCCCTTGATGTGGGATGCAGTGTTTAATGAATTCGGGTATGACCCCGTAATGATATATGGGTCTTAAAGGCAGGGGGACGAGTATATGAGGAAAGTGATACTCAGCTGGTGCCGAAGACAGGACTATTACTGTGATGAGGTTTTGGGCTTGGATGAGGATGAAGATGAAGATGAAGATACAAATGAGGAGGAAGAGGACAGTGTGGTGGGTCAGGCAAATGTTGCGGAGCAGCCCCGCACTGTGGTGGAGCAGCCCCACACTGTGGTGGAGCAGCGGCGCCTTGTGGTGGAGCAGCCGCGCCCTGTGGTGGAGGAGAAAGTTGATGATGGTATCGGGTTGATGGAACGGTTAAATTTGGGAGAAAGGATTAAGAATCTTGAAATGATGTTTGCACAACTGAAACAAAGGAAGGAGATGAGGGAAAGGGAGGCAAGCATGGAAGAGAGCTATGGTTCGAACCAGTTGGAGTGAAATGGAAATAAGTTTTTAATGATTATGGTGTTTGTATTGTTTTAGTATGTTTTTAATATGGTTCTAAGTATGATGTATGGAATGGTTGCTCCTTTTTACCTCTATGAATGGAAAATATGAGGTTTAGTTACTAATCATTGTTTATGGTTGATTGTGAATGTTTGATTTAATTGTCTTTGTCACCAAGCCCCATAGCAGAAGCATGTTATATAGTGTAAACTACATATCAAGGGATGCTCAACTCTAGCACAAATGACTCTAACTGTGACTGAATTCAACATTTATCATAAGGAAGTCATGTTTTGCAGAATTTGTAACTAGAAATATGTAAATCATGAACCATTAAGTCATTAAAAAGAGTCAAATACATCATAGGAGATCATTGACCGATGTAAGTCTACTACATTAGCACCATTCATAAAAAGTTAAGATATATTTACAACCACCATCAAAAGAGAACAAGTTTTACAAAAGCTTAACCTTCATTAAGATGGACACATACAACATATTCATACTGCCTTGCCTTTCCCTTTGGCTTTGCCTGTTGTTTTTGCCTTCCCTTTGCCTTTGCCTTTTGCATTTGCCTTGCCTTTTGCCTTTGCATTGCCTTTGCCTTTGCTGCCTTCACCAATATCCTGGTCAATTTTACGTTTCTTTGCTGGTGTAATTGGGATCCTTTGGTCAAAAGGGACAGGCAGAGGTAGGCCAGGATTGTTAGCTGGGGCAGGCTCAGTAGGTAATATGATTTGTAAAAGAACAGCTTCTATCACTTCATCAGAAATTGGAGGATCATCATAGTTCAGATTCTCAGAAGTTGTAGAATCATATTGTTGAAACTCACACCTTTGAAGAATTTGGGTTAGGTTTTCATCAAAGCTTGACTAAGAATTGCTTGAATCATAAAACAGTGAAATAGAATCGCATGAAGAGGAGCTAAGGGTAATGGACACTGCAAAATAATACATTGTATGTCAATTTGATTGATAAAGATGTTAACATATATCTAATAAAAAGCTTTTGAAGGTATACCAATGTAGATGACTCCAGTATACTATAATTTGGTCCTGTATTGTTATCACAAACAGGGCTGCAAGGTACTGTCTTTGGTGGCCAAAGACAAACAAAAGCTTTTCAAGGTTCCAATGTGGTATCGTTGTAATCCCAAATAGGGCTTCAAGGTTCTCACGTTGGTCGTCTAAGTGTTATCCCAAACAGGTGAGCAAGGTACTAACGTTGGTTCTCTTATTGTAATCCCAAACAGGGCTGCAAGGTAGACATAACTAATTACACTACAAGGGGTTCTGTTAGTGTTCAAAGGTATGGATGAAACTACATTATAGTCGCATTACATTTGGTCCAAGTAGGCGAAATGCATGTATCACAACTTTCCAATGTTTACAGGTATCAATGTAGACAATCTATATATCATTCAGTGAGTGGGCATGAACAATAAATAAGGCATATCCATGTGACAATCTTAAAGGATAATACAATGGACTTTGTAATCTACTTAAATAAATACAAACTAACAAAACCCCCAAAACCTAAAAGGATAATACAATGGACTTTGTAATCTAAGTCATCTACATAGAAACTATGAAAACCCCCGAAACTTGTAACATAAATAAACCTGAAACATGATAAAGAAGATAAACTACAATTAAATGATCCAAAAGATTGAACAAATGATAAATAGCAATATCCCTATAAATACCTGTACTCTTAGGGGATCCCATTGTTTGGATTTTGTTTTTGATCAGACTTTAGGGTTTGAGAGGCACATATAAATGTAGTTAAATATTTTGGTGTTTAGTCCCAAGTGTGTGAGTAAATGTTGGTTATCTTTCTTTTTATAGTAGGTTTTATGTTTGACTTTAATAAGTCAAAGTTAGTGAATGGGACAATCAATGCATCTTTGACTTTAAATAATGCATGTATGTATAGAAGGTACTGCCACATGTGAAGAAGGTACTGCTAAGACACACAACGATACTTGTGCAATTAAAGAAGGTACTGGTAGAACAACAATCTCACAATGTCAATAGACACACCCAACATTAACACATTGATTTATGTAATAATTAAACTGGTACATTGAATGTAAACATAAATTTAAAGATCCCATAAACCTAAACTTAAAAATCAGTTATAATTTGGGTGATCCCAGGTTTGAGAGTTGTTGGAGTCGTAACCGTCGTCATAAGCAGAGTTGCTCGCAAACTTCTCTGCCTCTAACTGACCTTCCAACATACTCAGCTGCCGCTCCTTGTCAGAGTTCCAGCCAGCATCATCATCTGCCACATTTTCATCAAAGCTTAGCTGGAAGTGATCCAGATAAGGCACATGTTGTTGTTGCACATCAACTCTTGGTGCAGATGAACTTGATGCACCTTGCACAACTTCTTGTTGTTGTTGTTGTGGTTGGTGTTGTTGCAAGCCCCATAGCAGGTTATACTCCTCTTCTTCTTGTTGAAGCCTCTCTTGATCAATCCTTGCATATCTTGCTTCTTCTTCCAAAGCTAGGTTGAATGCTTCTTCATCTTGTGTATGTTGAATCTCATCATCATTAACATTTCCTAGTAGCTGCAATTCAATTTCAGATATTTCTTCTTCTTTCAGCAGTTTCATGATTTCTTCTTCGTCTAAAATTCCACTACTACCAGGAGGTGTATCCTTTTTGAATACCTTAACTAAGTTTTTCATTGTAATGTTAAGATAATGGCCTGATTTAGGTGAAAACACTGAAATGTTACGAAGAATCAAGGCAGTTCCTACATTAATGTCCTTTCCATAACCCCCCTCATTAATGATTTTATGGTGTATGGTACCAGATAGAGAACCTGAAAGATCCTTGAGAGTTACTGTCAGATCTCCAAGAGCATTTGGAGTACACGACTTGATTATTGCAAGAACAAGATCAGCTTTCCCCTTTTTGATATGGCTCTTGATATCACCTAAACATCCATTGACAACCCACCCATTAGCATTCGCATAGTCAACGGCGCTAAGCCATGGACCACGTGTGAAATCATCATCAAAACCTACATCTGCAACAACTTTTCTCATGTACTCCTGTGTCGTATCTGTAGACACATCTCGACCTTCCCTAGTATCGGCTATTTTACGTAGCTTCGCCCTCTGATAAACACCTGCAGGACCTGGTATTATCCTAACCGATGTTTCGCCTGAAATGTCATCATTTTGGATTTGGGTCGAATCATGTGGTGTACTATTCATTTTGTAGCGTGGTTTGTCGCAACAACAACCTTCTTTGCATATACAACATGTCCAACTGTATTGTCCACTTGGGTTACGGTCACAGGGATGAGGCATGCAAATGTGTTACGAATTCAGGGACTAACCACAACATTTAAGGGTTCAAATAAGATTGATTTTGCTGGGCATTCTCGTTTTCCCGCCAAATAATTATGTCACACATAGTGCAAGTTTAGTCCCTCAAGTATTTCACATGTTGCACCGTCAGTACCCAAACTTGACCTTCTGTTTTGGTCCTTAGCCCTTTTTCCCGCCAACCCACCATGCCTATGACAGTCACACAATTTTACTTATAAAACACGACCCATAGCACCTCCAAGTATCATCCACATTTACCATCCCAAAAAATAGAAATGGCTGAAAAGAAATCCACTTTTGATGCAATCCACAATGCCCAAATGGACCAATCAAGGATCAATGGGCAAAAATGCTAGCTTTGATCGATGATGTTATTGATCATACTCCTGAATGGTCAGATGAGGGCAGTGATGAACCACTCAAGTTCACTGAGCTGTGGTTGAGCAGGATTCATGAAATCCACAAGTTCAATAACCTTCTGAATGCCATGAAAAAAGAGGTACGGGAGGAAGTTGATATGCTGGAATACAAGATTAAAGTGGAAAAGGTTTGCCCAATAAAGGCATGGGAAGACTTTAATCAAGCATTAGACAGCACTCTTGTCAAGCTAACTGTTGGTGCAGTAAATGTGCCAAGAGTCAAAGATGAAGTTGTTGCTGTTGCCGCTGTAGGTGATGAAGTTGCTGATGTTGAAGAGGTTGAAGGCAATGGAAGGCCGTTAAAGAGAAAAAGGGTGTATGCTGCTGACAAGAATGATTTGGGAAAGGATGGGTGGTTTTGTGTTTAGTTTAACGTTTGTGTGTGTTAGCAAGTGCTTGTTATGGGCTGAACAATATATCTGTCTTTTGTAACACTCGTGTAGTGGTTATCTTATGCTAAATGAAAGTCTCTATTCCATATAACTGACTTTCGTAAGTCAACATACACATATCACTCAAACTACAAACAGGTTGCACGTAGCGTAAATGACACATACAAAAATTAAAGCTAAATCAACCAAAATAACATTGAAAAGAAGAACACTTACTAAAAGTAGATTCATATGTAATTTCTTACATGTACGTTATAGAGAATTCCAAATCTAAGTTATTTTACCAACTATGAATCCTATGGTGACAGGATTCTTTTAGACTGTATGAAGATTTTCCTTAGTAGTTCTTTTGCCATATCAGATTTTTCTTCCACACTCAATTTAACAGATAACATCTTCTTGAGAGCAACTCTTGACAATGGGTATTCTTTCTCCACCAGCATATATATGTCAATTCCACCTTTTGTAGACACATGGTGAACTCCACATGTATCATACAATATCCAATGCAAAGATACATTATGTGCTTGAAACTTCCATAATTTATCATCTTTATCTGGTTCAAAAAGTCTCTTCAATTCCACCCATAGCATTTTTGCCTTGTCATCTGCAATGTCTGTTAACTTGAATCTTTCTTTGACTAAACTCCATAACGTCACCAAATCATCTCTGTGAAATTCTTTAAGCATATCTTCAAAGTGTTTGTATACCGCTGAACAATTTCCTAATCTTATAATCTTCCAGTATTTTCCAAATTCATCGCTGTATATCTCACAGTCTATGATTGGATGTGTGTCTGGTAAAGCTTCTACATGCATACCTT
The DNA here is from genome assembly GCA_014162995.1 of Artemisia annua. Taxonomy (NCBI): domain Eukaryota; kingdom Viridiplantae; phylum Streptophyta; class Magnoliopsida; order Asterales; family Asteraceae; genus Artemisia; species Artemisia annua. The sequence goes on along the minus strand of LBNU01025104.1, from coordinate 83,129 downwards.
CATACGGAACAATAGTCATCATTTGTTGCAGATGTTCTTCACTCAAATCTCCTTTTTTTTCTTTAGTTTGTTCTTCCTCTTGATATTGGTCTGCAAAATATGCTTTTTGCTTCTTTGAAGACTTTGATTCTAAACGTAAACCAGGTCTCTTAAATCTTCTCATTTCTTCCTCTGAGTCCATTGGAATAAACAACTCATTCTTCCTGCGAGCGATGTTGTATCGATGTATAATATCTTCAGGGGATCTGCCTCTTAGTTGTGCTTCAGTATAATTATCTTGATGCTTCAGATATTCCTTCATATGCCTCAGCATTTGTGCTTCAGTTTGAGGTTTGTTCTTTCTAGCAACAGCTTGCTTTGCATTCTGCTTACTTTTTAATTTCTCTAGTAGATCATTATTAGGATTCTCGCTGATATCTACCAATGTCTGTGCAGCACTTTCAACAATTTTTTGAGTACTGCCAGTACTAACAGATGCTCCACCAGTGGTAATATGTTCACCAGTATCTTCTTTGCCATCTTCCGCAGCATCGTTAACATCCATATCAAACCCCACTTCATAACCAAACATCCCATGACTATCTGCACCCTCTTGTAGCAATGACATGTTTTGATCTTCCAGATCATCTTCTGAACTAGCAGTGTCCATATTGTTTGCTTTTCCTTTACTTTTACTGGACTTGAGTTTTACCCGTAACTTCTTAACTTTTTGAACCAACTTGGTATACGCAGTAGCATATAGTGTCTTTGTCTTTTTCAAGTCTGCCTCTAAGGCACCAACTTTCTCGGACAATTTTGCACAAATATCAACCAACTCTTTGTATTTCACTGTCCCTTCATCGCTTACAACTGGGGTAACTCTTGGGAGAGGCAAATCATGAGGCATATCCCCCATTCTATCCTGTTCACTGGGGTTTACATCACGTGAAGCAAAGTCATGCGAACTTGAATCATTAAATGTTGCCATTGGTTGGGTCTTATCAATGTTACCACTGGCATGCCCGGCTTCAATCCCTGAGACAATTGTTTCGGCCCTCACCATTCTGTCAGACATATCCTCGTCTGTTGCATTTCCTTGAGTAGATGATATGGGTTAACCTGAAACGGCTTCCTTTCTGGTTCTTCTCGAATATGCTTGTGTAACACGAGGGTGTGATGAGGACGGAGAACTTATGGGTGTGTGATGGGACGCAAATTGGGTTGTTGATCCTTCACCCTCAACTGGTGAAACAATTATTGATAAAAATAGTGGTACTTCTATCCCATTGTAACCCTTTAAAGTCATCCTCATATTACTAAAAACCTTTTTCCTAAGGGTAGGAGTCTTATAGATTTTATTGTGAGGTGCCAGGTTGTGTTTGTTGAGGAAAATTTGAATAAATCTTGGGTACATATAAAATTTGTATTTGCTTTTCACGTTTTTCACCAAACCATCAAATATCAATTTTGAAAAGTTAAACTTCCTTTTTGTGGCCAAGCAAATAATAGCAGTTGCAATGTTGCCACTAAATTGTTCCCAAGATGTTTTCTTTGAACTTAAACAATGCAGGATTGTATGAATGAGAAATCTCCATTGAGGGGAAAATTGTGGTTTTTGAAAAGTTAATTTATCAGAATCCGGCACATACCCCATAAAGGAAAGATGTTGGAAAATTTCTTTCTCTGGCAAATAACTAATACCACCACTATCTGGTAGTTGGAGATGCCTTCTAACAGATGACTCACTAATTACCATGTCTATGCCATCAACTGTAGCACTTAACTCTTTTTCTCCGTTATCAAGTGTTTTGACACTAGCAGTGCGCCAAAACTGATTGATTTGAGAAACATATATAGTGGGATTCTTTGTTAGAGCATACCTTATGTAACTGGCATTGAGAAAATCAATTATCTGGTGAAACCCTTCACTTCCCTCTGGTTTCTGTAAGTAGGCAACCATGTTATGTGTGTTACAAAATTTCAAAGCCCCCATAATGATTGAAAAAAATATAAATTTGATTAGGGTTCTGGGTTATGGTCGTTAAGAAGAGTATGTGTGGTTGGTAAAACCAATTGAGTTGATATAGATATAACTTAGGGTTTGGATTTGATCGAGTGAGTAAATGTTATGTAAGATAATGAATTACCCAATTTTGTGAAACATATAAGCGAACCCAAAGGATAGACCCAGACAGTACCAACCGTAACCGACCCGTACTAAGTTTTACCATACAAATAGGAAATACACAAAACAGTACAAAGTAGGTTTCCCAACAGTATGAACCAAAAATGTTTGAGATAATGTATTTTCAACTTTTCCTAGTTATGCTTAATCAAAATCTCATATTTTCTAAGAGTTGCCTAATACAATTGCATTTCCAAACTAACTTGTTTGAATGTGTGATTGCAGTCTGCAAATGCATCTCCGAATAAGCCATAAACCAATTGACTTTTAAAAGTCAGCTTACAAACAAAAATTACATTGAAAATTACTAGATTTCATATTCATTGATTAATATGTTAAAGTACCATACACCAACAACAATATGGAAAATTTGGGACATTTCCAACCCTTACATAATGGTACATCGACCAACAAAAAAATTGTTTATAACCAAGTAACTAAAACAACCATCAAGTAATTCAACTGCTAAAACCATGCATTGGACCTTCTAACGGACATTGTAGAGGCGACCTCTTGAGCTTTAGGAGCACTTAAACCCAGTATCACTCCAGTGATGTGTGGTGGCCTCTCGCCTCTTCGTGTTGAAGTTGAAGGAGCTTGTGATGGGGATGTTTTCCTTTGACCAACTGTTTTTTGAGATGAAGGAGGTCTACCTCTTGCCCTTTTGTGAGCAGCTGCACCAGTTGAACATTTTTTTTTGTTGAAGGAGGTCTACCTCTGGGTCTTTTAGGAGCAGCAGCAGTAGTTGGACCGGAAGGTCTGGCTCTTTTGGGAGGTCTGCCTCTTGGTCTTTTCAGACCATGTGAAGCACTTGGAATTGAATGAACTTGCAACATTTCAGGACACTGGCTAGGTTGATCATCCATGTCTTCAGTTTTTACTTTCAACTTTTCAGAACACTTGATCGGTTGATCATCCATTATCTTTGAAGTGGAAGGTGTGGCTCTTATTGGAGCAGCTTTTGAACTGGAAGGTTTGCATCTTAATGGAGCAGCTTCATCCTCTTCACTTGACACATTAACCACATCATCTTCACTATTAACATCCTCTTCACTTGCAACATCCTTCATTTCCTTTGAGTAGCACGTAAACTCAAGGCCTAGCATCCTCTTTTCCAGCCATTTAAGCTTCTTTTCAACCTGTTCAATCCTCTTTTCAACTAAAACCCCATCTTGACTGTAGTTTTCACTAGCAGGTACCCAATCTTTTGTGTAAAAGTACACATCCTCGACCGGTTCCATCCTTTTCTCAAGGAGGTAAACCTTCTTCTCAAGGTTTTTAATCCTGCTTTCATAAGCCTTTTCCTGATGCTCATCTGCATCTACATAGGTTAACACAGGTTATATGTAATACATATCCCCAGCCAATGAATGGTTGCTCCTTTTCTAACAAAATTTTTTCAGACATTCAAACACCCCTGATTACTAAAGTGAAAAAAGCATTTCCACTTTCAGTAATGCAGTTTGACTTGCTAAAGTCAATTTGGATAAAAACCCTAAACTGCTATAGTCAAATTGCTATTTCAGTTACGTAAATCATAAACTAACCTAAAGGGCATCATTAGCGCAACAGAACACGTACAGACAACCCATAAATCAAGTATGCAAATTTTATAAACTAATCGCCAAATCAACCAATATGTTAACTCGCTTTCTACCAAATTATGCATACAAAGAAATATCCCTAAAGGGCTACACAAGACAAGGGCATTCATTAGGTCAAGTACAAAGGCCCTTAATTGCTAAACCCTAAACACCATTTGGACTTTGAGTACTGCAGTTTGACTTGCTAAAGTCAATTTGGGTACAAGCCCTTAATTGCTAAAGTGAATTTGCAGTTGCAGCTATGCATATAATAAACTATCCTAAAGGGCTTTCAATCATTATGGCAGCATCAAAAGATCAAATCAACATCTAAATCTCAAGGTTTTCCATTGTAAAAATAAAAACCAAAATGCATACCTTTATTCGCCTCTGCTTGCTTACCCTTCATGGGTTTTATGTTCTGATCAAACACAGACTCAAGGGTTGGATAAAGCTCACTGGGTCCTTTTTTGAGAACTGTGAAATAAGATGGGGAAGATGATCAACAAAAAGTCAACACAAGTCCATAAGGATAAATTTTATCATAAACAAGACCAATGCAACAATGTGCTAACCTTCCACCATAGCATAGTTCCTTGAGTCGTCCAATATTTCATCAGTCACCTCCTCTCAGTTCAAGGAATCCTTATACTTTTCATAAAAATAATCTTTCATGTCTTCGGTAAATGGTACTTTGCTCCAATCTTTGTTCGCCATCGCAATAAACACGGTATGCTCGAGATTGAATTGTTTAATGGTACTAGGGTTTCAAGGTTTGTGTGTGTGAAAATGATCGGTTTGCCCAGCAACAATGTTTGAACATTAATAGCCGTTTTATATTCTCCATAAACTTGGCGAAACAAAAATATGAAAATGACCAAAAAGACCTTTGACTTGTCAACGAACGTTGCAAAGCAACTTCCGTCAGCATAAAATCGGGTCGAAGGACCATCGGCGTGAAAAAATGAGAGTTCAGGGACGAAATTGCGAAAAAAAAAAGAAAAAGGACGATACGCGCAAAAACGTGCAACTTTAGGGACGAACGGTGCAATTTTATCTAGAAAAAAATAGCTATATATAATTCGAAAAAGTACAAGTTATATGCATTTTTAAATAATTATCTCTTTACACTAGTAGTAATTGTATGGGTTAATTGCTACTACCTCCGTCTCTAAATAAATGTCCAGTTTGACTTTTTAGAGTCAAACTGGTTCAACTTTGATCTTAACTATTTTTGTGGGTGTTATATAATATTTGAAGCAAAATATATGAATGGATTGGGTTTTAAGTGTATTTTTCAATGGTATAATTTTTTATCATGTCTTATATAACACAAAAAAAATATTTAAGGTCAAAGTTGAACCAGTTTGACTCTGAAAAGTCAAACTGGACATTTATTTAGGGACGGAGGGAGTATAATTTTTGTTACGTACTGTAATAACTTTTTTTCATAGTCACTTGTTTCAAAATAATATTTAATCCAGCATTGCAAATCCTTAGTTTTTCAACCATACGTCAAAGATATCTTTTGAACTTCCAAATTGTTACAGTTTTTCATGAAGTTGGAGAAAATATGCGAAATTTTGGTTTGATATTAAAATCCGCTTGATATATCACATGTGATTAACCCTAATTTGTATATTCGCACACATAACATATTATCGTAAAATAAATATAAGTACTATTTTCGGTGCAGATAAAGGAGAATCTTTCAAAGTTGTACACAAATGTTTATGCTCATTTTACGACAACATGTTGAGTGTTCATCCTTAGATATTAATGTTATATCACATGTGATATGTCAAACGAGTTTGAATATCATTTTTTTTTCTGATTAACACCAACTTCTATGATTAAAGCGTATTGATTTAGAAATTCAAATATTATGTGTGATATATAGTTGAAAAGCTAAGGATGTGTATTTTTCAACGCAAAAAATAATGAATTAAAGGTTCAAATATTATGTGTGACTAGCAGGGTACCCGCGCATTGCGGCGGCTGGTATGCTGAAATAATTTTTTTCAGTGAATCATGTATTATTAATTTTTTTTGACAATAAATTTACGGATATCAAGAATTACATGTGATGCATTTTAACTCTTTAACTAATGACAGTGTTTTTCATTATACAATTGTGATAATAAATATTTTATTGAGCAGTATCTTTTCCAGGGGTGAGCATGGGGTGGGGTGGGGCAGTTTTATGGTAAAACCAAAAACCGAATCGTATATTTCGGTTTTTAAAAACTACAAACTGTTTGGTTTCGGTTTTATCAGTTTCGGTTTTTCGGTTTTTGACATTGAATCGTTTCGGTTTATAGTCGGTTTTTCATACTTGGAAACAAAATAATTTTAATCTTATATAAAGTTTATGATTTCAAGTTTTCAAGCAAAAATATTTAAACAAATATCAATAATAGCAAAATATCTACCAATTCAAAGCTTCGAAAAAGCGTATGAAACAACCGAACATGATCTAAAATATAAAATGCATGCCTTTGTGTCTTTGCACTTTTCGTTCACAAAAACATTCAAAGAACAATATTGTTCAAAAATAAAGATATAATATCTATAAATATAACAGATTTGAACAACACTATTCTTTTATTTTTTTAATTGATAATGTTGTATACTCAAATGTTTAAAATTAAATAAAAAATTTGTTATATAGATAAAATTATATAAAAGCATATATAAAGGTCGGGCGGGGCGGTTTTTTTGGTTCGGTTTTTCTTATGAAACCAGAAACCGCCCCGAACATTTGGTTTTTAGAAAATTCAAAACCACCATTATCGGTTTGTCAAATGGGGCGGTTTTTCTTATTCGGCTTTTTCGGTTTCGATTTGGTTTTTCGGTTTTTGTGCTCACCCTTAGTTTTTTCGTCATTCAAAATATCTATTTAATTTATATAAAGCTAAGTTTTATGGATGCATGTGTTAAAAAAATATGTGAAACCCGAAAAACCGAGTCGACCAACTCCATCCGAAACCGCAAAAAAGGATAACTAAGAAATCGAAACCTAAAAAATAGAAATCGATAAACCCTCTTATCGCGGTTTGATTTCTGTTTTTATTTTTAAATATCAGTGCTTATCTGAATCGAACCGTGTTTTATATGCATGTAGTTTTAAACAAATTAAGGTTAGATTAGAAATATGTGTAGTAGGATAAAATATAGAGAAAAATATTTTGTAATTTGTATTCTTAAATTGCAGTTTTTGTGTTTTAATAGTTTGTATAATAATTAATTCTTAGTATTATTTAATTCTCAGTTTTATGTATTTTAGTGACATTTAATGGAAGAATTGTGTTTAAATTAGTTGTACAATATGTTTGATAATTTGTATTTCTTACGTAGAAGGTATTTTAATAACTCCGTTAATTGTTTTTATTTACCACATTAATTGCTCAATTAAAATAAAGAAAGAGAATGCTTGTACAGTTTTAGAGTATGTTTGGCGAAAGTAACTGTTGCTGGAACTGGAGATGGTGCTGGAGCTAGTGCTGGAGATGGAGATTATAAAAATAGATTATTTTTATAAGCTACATGAAGTAACCTTTTATTTTAAGAGATTATGGAAGATTGTTTTTTTTTATAATCTCTTATAAGTTCTGTCTGCCAAACGAATATTATTTTTTAAGTAGCTCATTTTTTGAAAAAATAAGCATAATCTCTTCATAATCTTCTATAATCTCTTGCGCTAGTGTTGTAATGTATTGTACAAAAAGCTTTTAAGGTTGTAAAACCTAAAGTTAAGAAAGAGGGTGCTTCCTCTTTTGTAAAACTTAAAACTAATGATGTGTATTTTTCAATAAAAATGTTGTATATTTAGGAGTTTTATACAAATAGTTATGCTCATTTTACGAGATAATGTTGAGTGTTCAATCTTACATATTAGTGTTATATCATATGTGATACATCAAATGAGTTTGAATTTCAAAAAAATGTATATAAATTCTATTTCCTCCAACATCAATGAATAAACTGTATTAATTTGGAGTTTCAAAAATTATGTATGATATATGGTTAGAAAGGTAAGGATGTGTATTTTCAATGTCAAAAGAATAAATCATTTCAAGTTTTACACGTAAACTTATGCCTATTTTATGATAGCATGGTGAGTGTTCGAACTTATAAATTAGTGTTATATCACATGTGATTAGGGGTGATCAACGGTCCAAACCGGAACGGACCGGACCGAGACCAAACTAGCCTAAAACCTTAGACCGATGATCGGATCGATTGTGTTCGGTCCAGTCCAAGAAGGCACAACAGTCGGGTTTTACGTAAAGACCGGTCCCGACCGGACCGGACCGATACTGAAATAAGGAAAAATCTGGACCAAGACCGGACCGCTGGTCCTCCAGTTTGTTCGATTTTCGGTCGGTCCGGTCAGTCCTCTCGGTCTCGGTGAGTTTTGAGTCTGCGATGCTCAGCCCTATATGTGATTTATCAAGCAAAATATTGTACTAAATAAAAAATAAAAAAATTGTCGAAAGTATATGAAAGTGCTCCTCTAAAAGACAATTAAATGGTCGTTACGATTGTGTAATTTACGTAAGCTAACGATTTACGATTATTGAGATATGTAATTATAAGACATATGAGGGTTGATTAGGGTTTTCACTAAAAATATCAACTAATCCCTTCATTTATTTTATTTTACACTCTGTTCCAGGGTATAAAACGGATAGAAAAGAAATGAAGAGATGAAAAAAGAGAGAAAATAAGAGGAGTGAATTTTTTTTGATTATTAATCTTGTGTTCCCGAGTTGAAAAGAAAAGAAGAGAAAAAAGGCTTTAAAATCACCTTCTTTCCAAATTATCCCAATTTAAGAAGAAGATTATGAAAGAAGTTTTGTTATAATTTTCTCATCTCTNTGTGGAAGTCGCTTGTGGCGGATTCGGATTCGAGTTTTTGATCTCTATTTGGTCTCCTTTGTAGTCGACCTCGGATTTGTTGTAAGGATTCTATGTCTTCTTGTTTATGTTCCTTGACCTTGTTTCATTCGAATATACATAATCTCACGATGGGTTAGTTAGTTCCTGATTTGTATTGCCTCGTTGGTCTTTCTTCTTTTAAGAATCGAATTAGTAATTTTGAAGGTGATTTATGATGTTATAATGTTTGTGTGGTATGCTGAAACTGAGAAACTAAAACTTGGATTGAAAACAATATTGGCTTTAGATTTGGAAGTGTTATTTCGTATGGCTCATTTTATAATTGCTTTCCGTTCTTATGTTCTCGTTCACGAATTTGGGTTGGAAACCTGTAAGGGTTTTTGATTACATTTACTCGTCTCTTTAAAATCATTTCGGTTTGTCTCGGTCTTGGTTAGATCATGAATCTGCTTATTTAATTCGTTGGATTTGGTTACGGGTCGAAACTCGAGCTTTTGGTTTTGATACTTGCACTGTTGGCCACCATCATAAGTCAATGAAATGGTTTTGGGATAAAACTCAAATGGTGTTTTGTTTTTGTTGAGGTCGAGACCCCAGTAAAACATTTAAGGGTTGCTTTGAATTGGTGAGAGTGAGTCGTGAAGAGAATGCTAGCCTTGCCATGCTCACTTTGTCAAAAGACAATAGGTCAAACAATCACAAAATGGTTTAGATTATAATCTATAATGGGTATTGGGTAATTTTATGTTTTGGAGGATTTAGTAATCTAAAAATGTCTTGGGTTGGTTTTAATTTGGGATGAAACCCACCGTGGTTCGACCTAAATGGTACATTGTTGTCTAACTTTGAGAAATTGAAATTGGTACCCATCTTTGTTGTTATAACATATATGCACTAGTTGAATTCATTTTGTTTAGTCCTTGTTAGTCACTGGGCCAAAGCCCATTTGGTCTAAGTGTGCGTTTGATACTGTTTAGACCAAAAGAGTTTTGTCAAAATTCTGATATACATTTTTGTACTTAATATAATAAATGAAATGGTGGAATAAAATGTGTACTTGAATTTTTATCCTTGTGTGTCCAACCCAAATGGTATATTCACATCGACTCGTTTCATGACTCGTCCCTGACCTATTCGACTTAACCATTTCGACGTGATCTCACGACATACGTAAAGCTTCATAGCACGTTTTATAAATGAAGCTTCTAAAACAAACTAAATATACCACACATAAAACTATAAGTTTTATTTCAGGGCATTGATTTAAACTTAGTATGACTTGTTTTAAAACTTTACTTTAGACAAACCTATATTTTTATATATAGCCTGCTAGCTTGCTAAATACAAAAATAAAAACTTAAATAAAGCCACTACCTAATTGCATACTTTTATTTATAATGGTAACAAACATTTTAATTATAGACATATTTAGTAAGATAAGTATATGTACTTCCGACATTAATATTATCGTCTTTCCGCCAACATCTAAACATCTATTGTGATTATTTTCTGTACTTCGTCATTCGGTATTGTCGAACCAAGAATTATTCGTCTTAAATATTGATATATTATACATATATACTATTACACTTTCAAGGGCCAACACCTACAACACTTTCGAAAACACTCGAACCTAAATAATGCCACACAAGCAACAATAACCAAAAACTTTTTGAAAACTTTTAAACTTATTTGCATTTCATCGAGTCTTAAACTAGAATTGTGAACTAAATTATGCCATACTAATCTAGGTCACGCGTCGGAGCTATCACCTACTATTTGACTCTATTGCATTTGAGACTACTACTGAGGTGAGTTCATAGTCCCACTTTTTACTATGTTTTCAAATCCCGTGGGGAGATACATGCTATAAAACTGAACACAAGTATTTTTCTGTATGCTATCCTGATTACTATTGCCTAAGTTAACACCTTTGCCAAAAGTCCCTCATATCATGAACCATTAATCACTTGCGAGTGAACGCGAATTTAGTGAATAGATCTATTGGCAGTTGACGCCCAATTTGAAGTTAGCCTGAAATGGTTACCAAATGCACTTTATTCGAATATAAATAGGAAGTTGGCAAACTCCTACGACGACGAGGGCACTATCACCTACATCATTCATGATGTAGGTTATAGTTTAATGTTTGAAAACATTTAGTTCTCTATAACGTTGGCTCTGATACCAATCTGTAACACCCCCAAATTTGTGATTTAGCAGCGGAAAAGTAATTTGGGTGTTACGGGGAGGATCGAAATCATTTTCACATAAAACAGCTTAAAAGAGGCGTTTTGAAAGTTATTTGTCATTCAAATAATACTTTTGATAAATGATGAAACATTTGTTTTNGTATGCTATCCTGATTACTATTGCCTAAGTTAACACCTTTGCCAAAAGTCCCTCATATCATGAACCATTAATCACTTGCGAGTGAACGCGAATTTAGTGAATAGATCTATTGGCAGTTGACGCCCAATTTGAAGTTAGCCTGAAATGGTTACCAAATGCACTTTATTCGAATATAAATAGGAAGTTGGCAAACTCCTACGACGACGAGGGCACTATCACCTACATCATTCATGATGTAGGTTATTTATATCATTTATGATATCACCCTATGTTAAGGTTTGCGTGTCATGAGGCTTAGGGCAATATATTACACTACGATGCTATTATTTTTACTACTATTTAGCTTGTGTTCAAAACTATTACAAATCAAACACTATGGATTCACTCAACCTTTGTGTTGACCTTTTTAGCATGTTTTATCTCAGGTAACTAAGAAGCACAAATGTCATGGAGTGGACTAGGGCCTCATTTGGGTATCACCCAATAATGTTATCATTCATTTTTAAATTTAAGACATTTTTATTATGTATTACCAAACCGTATGAAACCGTTGTTGCTACTCTGATTTAATGTTTGATGAATGATAACAAATTTTCTCAAAACGTCTCTTTCGAGTCGTTTTCTATAATTATGACTATGATTCTAAGATGTAATACCCCGATTAGACTTCCGCAGCTTCATTACGATTTTTGGGGTGTGACATATTGGTATCAGAGCCATGGTTATAGAGATACAAGTGTATTTTCAAAACACTGGACTATAACCACATTTTCAAAACGGACCATTTACACCTTACTACCCTATGCCCTCCGTGCCAACATTTTATCGAACATCATGCATTGAGATTTGCTTGGTAGATGATGCATAACTATTAGACATTATAACTATTTAAACCATACATAAATGACTTATAATTACTATTACTGGGTTATTACAGTACCATGTCTTCAGCTTCGCACCCCATTACCTTATCATCAGATTCGGACATTACAGATGCCATGTCTTCGATTGTCGTGCTAATACCATCAGTGAGTCCTGCCCCCACCACACCGACAATGGCATCCGAGGAAACCGAGCCCTTCGAGGAAGGTGAAGTTACCCCTTCACGACACACCACTATACCTACATTGTTCACACCACGTGTTATACCCGCCATGCTTATCAGACCCGGGAAGAGTATCCCACCCTATTGCATTTTCCGATACCACCCCACTGGACCTAAGATGGTACACACCAAGAGCCGCCTAGTGCGCCCACTCATGTTGCCACCACCATTNCGACACACCACTATACCTACATTGTTCACACCACGTGTTATACCCGCCATGCTTATCAGACCCGGGAAGAGTATCCCACCCTATTGCATTTTCCGATACCACCCCACTGGACCTAAGATGGTACACACCAAGAGCCGCCTAGTGCGCCCACTCATGTTGCCACCACCATTATGGACTCTTGACATGCCTACCTACTAAGACTTGGAAGACACATTAGGGATAGTGCCACGATCATCACGACCACCACATCATGCCACCACTGAGGACCCACCTAGAAGAGCAACGGACAGTTCTTAGACTACACTATTATCATTAGTAGCTTCTATCCTAGCCACGGGATGTGTGGCCAAATTAATGACACTTGTAGTACCAGTTTGTTGTATAACAAATTGAGACAAGTTATCATTTGGACATGTGGTTTGATTATGCTACGCATTGATATCGATCTATAAGAATCTAAATGTTCCGTCATATATTCATATGTGTGGTGATTGTATCTACTCATGTTATGATATTATATTATGGTTGTCGTGATTTATTCTGATCTTATCATGGTTAAACTAACCTCATTGTATTACATACATCTATTAATAGGAACATCCTTAATATGTCTCATTCTTCTTTCCTATTAATAAGTACTACCCTACGAACCTCGTCATATTGCATAGAATTGGTGTACGTTTATCTCGAGTTGTAAGCTTAATTGCTCTCAACTATCTGTAATCTCTTATCAACTAAATGTGTCAACCATCGCCCATTGCACTCCATATTTTACTACTTATCTTACAAACTATTATTTTACCATTTTACGAACTAATATTATACCATCTTTCACTATGTTACAAACAAATTTAATATGCTCTTAAGAATTACCTTACTGAAACCTCATAAACTAATAACCAGACTTACTATCAACTTATAAATTGTTTTGTTTAGACTCATATAAACCATTTTGTGAACACCTTACAGACAATCTTGCTATAATCTTGTAAAACCATTTACTATTTCGCTAAAATTTTACACACTGTTTTTCATTACCCCATCAATCATTTCATCTCTCTTACGAAAATAATAAACAATGTCGCTTTCAACATACAACCGATTTTACAACTCCTTCTACAGACTATTTTACATAAATGTAATAAAACCAAATTTACTACCTTACTACTATTTTATAAACCAACAAATGTTTTTACTAACACCCTGTAATCCATGTTCAAAATGCTTTACAAGTTTTACTATTGGTTTATAAATTATTTTGCTCCTTGAGCACCACATTAACCACGGATTTATAAAACAACAAATTGCATTTCTAGCTCTACAAACTATGTCGCAAATGCATTATAAACCAATTTTCCGTCATTCTACAAAATGTTTTACTACCATAAAAATCAAAAATTCCGACCATACTACCGTCTTATGAATAATGAATTATCATCCCTGTTGTTCTATAAACTGTGTCACAAATTATTTTACAAAACCATTGTATCGTATGTAATAAACCAACTTACTACTTAAATACCATTCCATAGACCAACAAACGGTTTGGGCAACATTTTGTAAACTATGATACATCTATTTAAAAAAAAATTACCTTATGAACTATTTCGCTCCCCTGTGAGCTACTTTAGCCACTGTCTGGTCAAACAATAAATTGCATATTTATTACTCTATAAATTATTTCACGGTTTCTTTACCAACCATTTTACTACCATATCACGAGCTACCCTACTACTATATCACAAACCAAACCACAACCTTGCTACTATCTTGCAATTAATAAATTGATTCCCTATTACTCTATAAACTATTCTACACACCATTTTATAAGTTATTCTGTAATCATCTTATGAAATAATTTCTTTTTGAAAAGTATTTTAAGTTACCACTTCATGAACAACCGATACTTTCTTTTAAACTAAACCCAACGCTGCATCGTTGAACCTTAATTATACAAAGCCTGATCACCTATGTATAATTCAGGTAGGACCATGCTACGCTAGGAATAGTTGTCCAAACTCTTTGCCAAAGAGTCAAATTTTCTATTTCTGTTTTCGAGAAAACACAAACATGCACAAAAATAGTGCAAGTCATGGGCATCCGTAATAAACAAATTAAATAGACCTCGATACCATCTTATCACATAAATTCAGCCTTGTCTCGTATCACATTATAATTTGAGAGGTCAAGCTACATCGTCAGCCATCATAGAGCAACCTACCAACGAACGTAGCCATAATCAATAGAATTGCCTACGATCATAAGAATTCATTGAAGCTTAACTACATGACATCTCGCTTTACTTCACATCCCCCGATTTTGAGAAATCCTACCGCCTGACAAATAACCTCCAAATTCGATAACTACCAAATAACTCGAAACCCCAAGAGTCACTAAGACATACCTTCACTTTAATCAATGTCAATCGTGATGACGATCACCTTCAGTCCCTTAATCGGAACAGTGCCTTCTGCGTTGAACACTAAAGTAACTACTAAGTCAACCAACTGATTGCTAGTAGCAGTCGACACCATTCTTCAAGATCGTACCCTCTGCGTTAAGTACTAAGGGTATCACTAACTAGCCGTCTGACCGTTAATTGGGATCGACATCATCCTTCGAGGTTGCACCCTAAACCTACTAGAGGCCCATAAGACATAAACCTAGTGTCCACGGAACTTGAGACTTATACATTTTTGTTATGGTCTGGCTACAGAAATACCACAATCATCTATGATGAGAAACTCGTCCGCGTACCTTATGGTAATAAGATTCTTAACAATACAAAGAGGGCCCCTCGATGAAGGTCAAGAATGAGGGACCAATAGAACTTTTGACAAGGGCTAGGAACATACAATGGGCTAACTTAGGACCCAAGGAAAGTCTTAAGACCTTGCAGAGCAACCCAAACCCCTACCTTGGAGATTGCCAAACCCTTCACTAATTCTTTGAGGATATTAGCTTGACTGGGACGTAAGAGTGATCTAAAACACTGTTGTTCACTAAGCCAAATCTTAGAGGTAAATCAAACATTTCTGTCCACGACTAGGAATGACAAGACACCGTGACTCGACACTGTTCCGTCAATGTACGATTCACCATATCCGCACCATACTATCAATATACAACCAACCCTTACGACATTGTACCCTCTAGGAATTCTAGATTATTCAGCCTCAAAAATGTGTTTTGACATGACCTCACTCCCACAATAGGATGTCAATAAGTCTCAACATACCGAACGACGTTTGATATACAACTTTCACTTGCAACCTAGGAAAAAACCTCCTGACATAATATCCAATTGACTCATTCATTTCAGACCACTAAATATAAGTCATGATACATTCCAGTACTACCGAAGTGAATTAAGTACCATATCTATATACTTCACCCGACATCTAGCCACCAAACACTACCAAGCACTGGAAACTAGGCTATGTCCTTAAATCGGTAAAAATTTATATAGATATACGTACCCGACTATACCTGCTTCTTTGATATTTTTACTCTTAAGGAACTTTTCCTAAAATTCGTAGTGATATTTTTTCTAAAATACTTATTTTAACTGGTTAATTTTTTTTTCTAGTCAAACCTTACCAAACTTTCGTATGTTAAGAAACATCTAAATGTTGATTTTGTGAAATTGTCTTGGTTACACCACATTTAAAAATTTCGTTCTATTAAACTTTAAATTTTTCAAGGTTGTATCATTATACACAACTATTAACCCCAAACAAAGACACTGTGTCTTCTGAATTATTGGTTTGGTCAAATTCGTGTAAACGATATACAAAAAAAAAAAGAAGAAAAATTCGAACAAAATTTTCTTTTATCAATGCCTCTAAGCCGGAAAACACACAATTGCAGGGCAAATCCTAGGAACAAACCTCGAAAACAACCGCTACACCTATATACCACCTAACCTGCTTAATATTTGACAATGGCGATAGGCCATACATTGACACCATTCCTTCGAAGTACAACCTTCCCACTCATCCTGTAAGTTAAGATCCTCACACTCGTAGAAACACGTTAAATTAAGTAATCAATTACTCAAGAGACAGCCTACACTTTCGGAATTTTAAATAACTTTATCATTTTGGGACATGACATCACTTTTACCTTGGGACAATAAGAGGTCGTATCTAACCGTAAGATCTTTAGCTTCCACCTGTAACGAGGCAAACATCCCTAGACATAGTACCCACTTGACAATTAATACCATGATTTCGAGTCAATCTACATCATGGTTCTGCCTTAATGAGTTGAGCACTTAGGATCGCGAGCATTGTCCGATGATGACTTCCAAACGTTCCTAATCATTGGCATCCAACTCTGACCTTAGATCCCTTGAATCATAGATCACCACTCTGACTAGCCATGAAGGGTTGTTGAGACATTATTCCTTGATGTGAAACAACTAAAACAAAGCCGCATTCCCATCGTCAAGGTTCGATGGAACTCTAATAGAGGGCCAGAGTACACATGGGAACCTGAAAACCGAATTCGTGCCAAATATCCATACCTTTTCACTGAGACAACCCCAATGACTACTACGGACTAAGAATTCCAGGACAGAATTCAGAATTAGGGGTAGGTACTGTAAGAACCCGAAATTTTCCAAGTTATTTATTTNGCATTCCCATCGTCAAGGTTCGATGGAACTCTAATAGAGGGCCAGAGTACACATGGGAACCTGAAAACCGAATTCGAGCCAAATATCCATACCTTTTCACTGAGACAACCCCAATGACTACTACGGACTAAGAATTCCAGGACAGAATTCAGAATTAGGGGTAGGTACTGTAAGAACCCGAAATTTTCCAAGTTATTTATTTCCTGTAAGACCGAAAAATTTATTATTGAATGTGATATTCAGCAGTTTCACTTATTTTCACATTTAAACTTTTGCTTACGTTTATACTGTAAAGCAACAACGAATATTGTCAAACAAACAATGTGGCGAAACTCACCTTCTATTTTACTAAAACTGCACGCGTACCGACACCGTGATAGTATGGCATAAGTTTAATAATTATATACCGGAATTCAATAAAACACGGGGTTCGTTAAACTTTCCACAAACACTTCGAAGTCTAAAGCCCTTCACACCTCACCTTTTATCTAACAATTCACTTTTATTTACTTACACAAATAAATACACAAAAGAAAAATACATTGCAATTTACAAAACAAAAAAATATATATATAGATATATATGAATACAGATAAAGCCCCACCTTTATCCCCACATCTCATAACTTTAACGCTTCTCCCTCTCCCTCTTTATCGATACAAACAAGTTAGTCAAGGCATCAAACCCAGATCTGAACGCTGCAAAACCAATCCCCACACAAACCCAGCAAGGCAGACGCGCCCTACCATGACTACGAGATTCAGATGGTCCTCAAAGCGTCAAAGGTGGATACCGTTTTCTTGTCTACATATTGGAGGTCAACACCACAAGCCAAGAGCTGACGAGGTGAGGATGAAGCACTACTCCTTTTGGCTACATGATCGACTGATTTTAAGGGAAGATGGAATCAAACCACCCTCGTATTAGTTCTATTTAAACCAATCGGCTCACAAGGATTTCCACACATCCAAAAATCATCACAACACATATTTGTTAGCTTTGAGAGGATCACTTTTTGAGGTTATAAAGGGGTGTGTGGAAGTCGCTTGTGGCGGATTCGGATTCGAGTTTTTGATCTCTATTTGGTCTCCTTTGTAGTCGACCTCGGATTTGTTGTAAGGATTCTATGTCTTCTTGTTTATGTTCCTTGACCTTGTTTCATTCGAATATACATAATCTCACGATGGGTTAGTTAGTTCCTGATTTGTATTGCCTCGTTGGTCTTTCTTCTTTTAAGAATCGAATTAGTAATTTTGAAGGTGATTTATGATGTTATAATGTTTGTGTGGTATGCTGAAACTGAGAAACTAAAACTTGGATTGAAAACAATATTGGCTTTAGATTTGGAAGTGTTATTTTGTATGGCTCATTTTATAATTGCTTTCCGTTCTTATGTTCTCGTTCACGAATTTGGGTTGGAAACCTGTAAGGGTTTTTGATTACATTTACTCGTCTCTTTAAAATCATTTCGGTTTGTCTCGGTCTTGGTTTGATCATGAATCTGCTTATTTAATTCGTTGGATTTGGTTACGGGTCGAAACTCGAGCTTTTGGTTTTGATACTTGCACTGTTGGCCACCATCATAAGTCAATGAAATGGTTTTGGGATAAAACTCAAATGGTGTTTTGTTTTTGTTGAGGTCGAGACCCCAGTAAAACATTTAAGGGTTGCTTTGAATTGGTGAGAGTGAGTCGTGAAGAGAATGCTAGCCTTGCCATGCTCACTTTGTCAAAAGACAATAGGTCAAACAATCACAAAATGGTTTAGATTATAATCTATAATGGGTATTGGGTAATTTTATGTTTTGGAGGATTTAGTAATCTAAAAATGTCTTGGGTTGGTTTCAATTTGGGATGAAACCCACTGTGGTTCGACCTAAGTGGTACATTGTTGTCTAACTTTGAGAAATTGAAATTGGTACCCATCTTTGTTGTTATAACATATATGCACTAGTTGAATTCATTTTGTTTAGTCCTTGTTAGTCACTGGGTCAAAGCCCATTTGGTCTAAGTGTGCGTTTGATACTGTTTACACCAAAAGAGTTTTGTCAAAATTCTGATATACATTTTTGTACTTAATATAATAAATGAAATGGTGGAATAAAATGTGTACTTGAATTTTTATCCTTATGTGTCCAACCCAAATGGTATATTCACATCGCTAGGAGTTAGGGGCATTTTTTTCTTAGCTCGCACTGGGTACTCAAATCCTCAGGGCCGCCACTGATGAGTGGGCTGAAAGTGGGAGCCTTTTTTAGTTCCCATTTTGACAATAAAAGTATAAAAAAACTAAAGGACCAAGAAATTGGAGGGTAATTATTTATTTATATTTGCCTATTTGGTTTAAACGTGTTAATAGAATTTTGCTCAATTTGATCTATGGTATCTCAAAAGCAAAACAGAATAATGAGTACGTCTAATGTGATCTCATTGCACCCAAGCACATATTTACTCGGTTTGGATCGTATAGAAAGTGTAGAAAATATAAAACTACAATGTGCCAATTGAGTAAGGATCAAATGGGAAATATAATTAAGATGAGAAGAATGAGAAGAAACCACAACCACAAATATTAGATGCACTCACAAAAATAAATGCATCTCTCTATTATTTCTCTTTCCTTATTTAAAATATGTGGACACAATTTTTTCTCATTCTTCTCATTTCAATAATTCTTCTCATTAGATCCATACTCTGTGCCAATTATCATTCTTTCTGTTTCTTTTTCAGCGATTTTTTTCTCTCCTTAATATCATTCTTTTTCTACATGTAATATAACAAGATTTTTCAATCAAATTTAATCTTTAGTATACCAAATTTCTCATTAAAGATAACTTAATTTTTGTTAAAAATTAATGATGAACAAAAGTTATATTTGATGCACAACGCATTTGAGGAACGGCATTTTTAACTGATGTAAAGATTGAATGAAGGTTACAAGTAGTTTAAGGTTGAACACAGTGGGTCGGTCGTCGAGAGCTCGACCGATCGATCGAGATCGGTCGCCTCAATGTGTAGTCGGTCTTGATCGGTTAGCTGGCAAAAAAAAAAAAAAAAAGGAAAAAAAAACTTGTTTTTTAAACTTTACAACTTTTACAACATTATAATAACCCACTTATTTCTCATTTCATTCACAAATTCAAATAACAATTCTCTCAACACCTTCAAACANTACTGGATGAGACATTCATCGAACATTTGACGAGTCGGAAAAAACACATATGATGCAGGTCTTGGTATATGAAACAATCATTTAGCTAGTAATGGCTCCTGAATGTCCCAAAGATCCTCAACATCCAACTCGAGCTTCGCCTCCAGGCTGATTTGTAATACCTAAAATTTTCAACCCACTTATTTCTCATTTCATTCACAAATTCAAATAACAATTCTCTCAACACCTTCAAACACATTCTCTTAATTATGTCTTACGAGCTATTTTTTAGTTATTCGTCTTCCGACGATGAAGAAGAAGTTATGAGCGAGCTTGCGGAGTTTAGGCAGTTTGCTTAGGCCGAGTACCAAGCGTCACTACCAAAAGTCCAACGAAACTACTTAGTTAGGGATCATCATGGTACTCATAATCGTTTAGTGACGGCTTTTGTTGTGTTGAAAAAGAAGTGGAAAATGCTTAAAGTTCCGACTCGAGGGTTGTCGCGTCGTGATCTCAAAAATGTGGTGTACACATGTATCATATTACATAATATGATCATTCGAAACAAGGGCCAGGCGATATGTCCTACATGGTTCGAAGATGAGGGCCATCGCAATCATGATCCATTAATACCGCATGAACAATCGTTAGTAGTTACTCAGGAGATAATCGACCGAACAACTCATCTAAACTTAAAAGCTGATTTGGTTGAACACGTTTGGGGAAATCGTGGAAATGAAGTTAATCAAGAGAGTGAAGATGAAGACGACGATGACGATGACGAATTTGTTGTTTAAGAAATTTGAATAATTTATGTAATGTTTTTAATGTTATTTGAATAATTTATGTAATGTTTTTATTATTAATGAAGTTTAAATTTGTTGTTTAAAATACTTGAATTTAAAAAAGAAAAAAAAATTGTTAACTTTATCGCAACTGTGGCAACTTGATCGTCGTCAAGTCGCCCTAGAGAGAAAGCTAATATGAGAGGGTCGTCTCAAGTCGCCAATGTGTTCATCCTAAGAGCCGCCAAAGAATAAATTCTTACTATTCCTTTAGCGTCACACTATATAATGGGTATGTGTTAAGTTTATTTTTGAGCTTTTGAGCATATCTTTGACACATTTTATTGGCTAACTTTAAAAGTTACGGGCAATTGAAGTTCTAAGTTATCGAATCGCGAGTAGAATAAGCTCTAATTTCGGCTTATGTTCTAGAGCCTACGATTTATATAAGCTCAAATTTCGGCTTATGTTTCATAGCCCCCAGCTTATATAAACTCCAATTTCAGTAATTTTTTTTGGGTAATCATGGTTTCTGAATTTTTGGGCCGATTAATCCATGGGGTTTGAACCCACCACCACACAGACTCAAACCGGGTAAAAGCCAAAAGGGAGGTTGACGTGGCCACTTTAGGGTTGTTTGCACATAGTAGAAATTGAACTTGAAACCTCACACATCTTAAAATAATAGTAATAAGTCCTGTTGCCACTAGGCCACGAAGTGATTTTTTGGGTTATTTTCATAAGCCCATAAATTAAAAAGCAAGCTCTTAAATAATCTAACAAAACCAAGTTTCACTCTATGAAATAAAGAATAGCACCATTAGGGGTGTCAGTAGGGTCGGGTTGACCCGACCCGAACCCGATAAGGCTTATCGGGTCGGGTTAAATCGGGTTAAAAAATCTTGTTGGGTTGTTTTGACCCGAACCCGATAACCCGATATTGTTATCGGGTCGGGTTAGGGTTAGATAAATAATATTATCGGGTTATCGGGTCAACCCGATAAGACCCGAAAATCATGTTGCGTCAATCTTAGAGTGCTAGGTATGGTGAAGAACTCCCTCTCGCCGTGCAGACGTAGTTTGCTCGCCACCCTCGCCGTGCCTCGCCGCCACACCGCCCCCCTCGCCGTTCTTCGCCACTTCCATTCTCCTCGCTGCCCCGGCGAGAAGAAACACTGACAAAAAGCTGACAAAAGGTAATGAACGTTGCAAAATGGGACGTTGCAGTTTGTTTACCGTTTTTTTCTAAACGTTGTAATTTTTTTTTTCTTTTTTCCTTTTCAACTCACTATAAATACCACAACTTATTTATCTTATTTCACAACTTTTAACTCAAAATATTATACATATCAAAAGCAAGAAATATGAGTGACGACGACCAAATAAGTGTTGACTCATCGTATTCAAGTATTAGCGACTTTGGAGAGATAACCGAGATAGAGATGATTGTCCAAGAATTTGAGAACGGGCAAATGTTGCTAAACCAAGAAGCTGGTCCTTCACAACGCCGAAGATACATCCGGCGTGAACGTGAAATTGCTGAGCAACGTCTAAGGTCTTCTGATTATTTTGTGAGAATTCCAAAAATATACGATGATACGGCACTTGTCTGTTCGCCGCTACCGTGATGAGGCCTAAACCTAAATTTCTAGAAATACGTCTCCCAAGGTATTCGAAACATATATTTCAAAATAATTCCATCTCTTACCTGCGGCATTTTGATTTTTTTAGAGCAACGATCCGTGCTCGCGGGTTTAACCTGAGTTCTAGTGTGCTTATGAATGGCACACATGTGCCTTTAATAGGAGTTAACATCAGTGGTCAATAAATTCTAGATTTCTTTAATCACTTGATTGATTAGTATCGCTTTTGATCTTCGACATCTCGATTTCTTTTGGCGTAACGTTATATGTCCGATGCATTTGTTCCTCGTACTTTCGGCGTGAGTTGTACGTTGAAGGTAATTATCATCCGGCCTCTTGGTATCCCCCGAGTGGCCTCCGCGCCCTACGGCTTTCCGAGGGACCGGGTTGATTCTCGAGGCCCGACGAGTCTTCCTTACAACACCACACGAAACATACGCTTTTTAAACGACTTGACTACTAAACTGTTTTACCAAGTAATGGATTCCGACGGTTAACGTCACCGACGAAGCATTGCACACACGGTCGTCGTTATATAGACCTTTTTATTTTATCGAACTATATTTTGATTTCGTATGCGCGTATTAGGAATACCTCCCCGGTGTTCGTACCTACCTGTGGTGCGTCGTGGCCATCTTATTGATATCGTCGTTCGCATTAAGCTTTTGATGCCAAGTTGTTCATTGTTTCTTGCATTGGCTGTGCTAAGGTGATTTTCATTAGCCTTCTTTTAAATAAGTTTTCATACTACTTTTGGGGGGAGAATACAATGCTCTTTTTTTAACTAAATGCATGATTGCTTACTTGAGTACGGTGAACGATTTGATTACAGTTGAATTATTGATATTGATTGAATTGATGATGTTGAGTATATTATCGACAGTATTCTGATTAAAGTATTTGAAGCATTATTTGTCTTGCCTGCTTTTATGCAAGCCTTCTA
>LBNU01025104.1:16443-59628 GCA_014162995.1 Artemisia annua | reverse complement strand
TGTTTTTTTTTTTTTTTTCGTATTGTAATTTTTTTATGGAAGATGAAATAATATTAGTTTGTTGTATTGTGTTTAATAATTAGTGAAATGAATTTAATTTATTTGTTGAAATGAATAAAAAAAATAAATGTGTAAGTGGTGGGGCCCAAATGAAGAAGGTTGAGGTTTGTTGTTGGTGAGGAGGGAGTTAGTTGTGAAGAGGTGTGGGGATGATGTGGCATGTGTGGGACCCAAATGAAGAGCCTAAGCTCTTCACCACACCTAGCACTCTTATGAATCATTAATATAATTGACACCTTGCTAATTTTGAACTTGTGTTGCGTAATCTTATGTTGCTGACTTTTAAGCAAGTTTATATGTTAAAAGGCACATTCACTTATAATTAAAGCATATTTCTTGTTACTCCGGTAAGTAATTCTTGTCAAATCATTTAGTTTGTCACCACAGTCTCAAAGCAACATATTAGTGAAAGTGCCTACCGATAATTAAAGGCACTTTTCATTATTAAGTTTGATTATTGAATAGTAGTAGTTTGTTGTTGCCATGGATGCCATTACCAACATATCAGTAGCTTGTTTTCACATTTATATATGTTAAAATCCAATAAATTAAGTTACTTATTAATAATTGTTTTCACAAGCAACTTGTTTATGAGTTACTTTTAATTTGTGGCTGTACTACTTGTTTCATTATTATCTATATATGGCATGTCAAGTTGCTCAAATGTTGTAAGATTGTAACTGCAGTTCTTGTTGAACATTATCAAAATAGTTTGACATAGTGCCTAGTGACTAACGTATATATGTATGATTGTGGTTTAATAATAGTATGTAACAATTAAAATTATGAAATGTACCTGAATAATATCAGTTATTGACTTTGATTTGAAATGTATGTGTTTGAGCTTGAATTTGATTTATCTTATAACCCGAATCACCCGACCCGACTCAACCCGACCTGATAAACACGCGAACCCGATAACCCGATTTCTTATCGGGTCGAGTTGCGGGTCACTTTCTAAAAACTCAAAACCCGACTCAACCCGACCTGACAACCCTGATAACCCGACCGGATAACACCCTAAGGATAAATGATGATTTAGGCGGTTAGGCCCCAATAACTGGGCTTGGCAGTTAACAAAAGCCCAAATTCCAAAAATCCCAAAATATAAAAATTTGAAACGTTTTCATTTCCCGCTCATAAATTCAAAAACCACATCTAAATACCAAAAATCATTTCATTCCCTTCACAAATCACAACTACAATGGCAATCCAACACCCAGACGAACAAGCTCCCCTAAAACAAAAACTCGCCCGCATCCTCGACGAAGCCCGATCCTCTCGCGCTTCGCATCTCCGCAAACTCAAAGACCTTTCATCTCTCCGCTCCTCAACTCCCACTCCCCAATTCTTCACCGCATTCTCCCAAACACTAACCCCGGTTTTCACTACTCAGCGCCGTATCGCCTCTGTTGAACGGATTGTTCAATTCGCTGCGGTCTTCGCTTGTTTGCGTGATCCGAATGATGCGGAGAGTTCGGATGGGTTTTTTGAAATGTTTTTGAGGTTTCTTATTGGTGGGACGACTGCGGCGAATAGGACTGCTAGGTTTAGGGCTTGTCAGATTATATCTGAGGTATTATTAATTTTTAATTTATTTAGCCTAATAATTAATTTAGTTTTTTAATAGGTTTGACTCCAGTAATTGACTTTGTTTAAGTTAAGCTAATTAGAAAGTAGATTGAAATTCAATGCGTGTTTTTCGCGAATTTAAATAGATACTAATTGAATTGTTGTTTGTGACTGTTATTGTTATTAGGATGCGTGAATGAAGTTATGCATCACGATTAGTGCCCAATTGGTTGTGACATGAGAACGGCTAGATATTAGTACAGTAGGGTGCAGTATGATAAATGATTGTGTCTCAATATCTTTTTTTAGTCGGTATTCGGTAATGGTCAGAAAGGCATATAATTAGATTATATATGTCTAAGTTACTTTCATAAACAATAACCAACCTTAAGTGTTGCCGTATCTTCAAACCTCATCCCCTAGTTAATAACTTAGTGTGCACTGTCCACATTCAGTCGTGCAATTTTTCTGGAAGCAATCTCTTTACTTTTGGTAGGTGTGTGACTGTCTACCTCCTAACTCTCCCATACCCTGCTCCCGTCGGGATTGGGTGGTAGTGCTGTTTTTTTGGACAACGATGGTTTGCAACCTTTTAGCCGACTAATCCACTGGGTTTGAATCCATTGTCAAAGCACTCCCTTTTTAGGAGGTTGGGCGTGGGCGCGTGGCCACTTCAAGATTTTCCCACCTAGCAGGAATTGAACATGAGACCTCAAACATATTAATGTGATAGTCACAAGCTTTTTGCTACTAAGCCACTCCTTAGTTTTGTTGTTGTTGTTGTTGTTGTTATTGTATGTGTGCTAAATTGCTGCAGAATATAATTTTAGGAAATTACTTCTAATACCCAGAAAGTTGCGCTGAATCTTTAGAAACATACTTTTTAAAGTGCTGATAATTGTTAATGCGATATTTTAAAATCATACCTATTTTTTCCGAGTGTCTCTAGTTTATCAATAATATATCATTATGTAACTGTTTTGCTGTATCAGTACCTTCTTAACCTAGCTGTTCCTATTTTGTCCCAAAATTGTTTTATTTGTATCTGATGGATAATTTGACTGGTAGATCATAATGCGACTGCCGGACGATGCAGAAGTCAGTGATGAACTGTGGGATGAGGTGATTGATTGCATTAAGGTGCGTGTGGGGGACAAGGTTCCAGTAATTCGCACATATGCAGTCAGGGCTTTATCTCGTTTTGCTAATGATGCGGAGAATAGTGATATTCTTGAGTTACTACTTGAAACATTGCCGAAAGAACAAAATCCGGTACATTCTTCCCCCATTTACTTTATTGGACTTTTGCTCTCATAATATTGCAGCGGGTTTGGTTTTGTCTAATATCTTCTGGCCTCCCCTAATTTATTTTGTGGATCACGAAGCACGTTGCTGATATACTTGTCACTACTATCTATCAACTCTTCCTGAAATTCCAGAAAACAACAAAATAAATAAGATACACCAATCTGAACACAGTATACTGCATAAAACTATAAAATTACGATAAATTGCCAACATTTGATATTTATACTATTTTAATGACTAGTATGCTCATGAAATTGCCAAGCCGTTTCAAAATAACATAGTTCATAATTAGTGCAATTGGACATTAGGAAAACCTTGCTGATTGAATTCCTTATGACATTTGCAGGATGTACGTAAAACAATACTGCTGTCGTTACCTCCTTCTAATGCAACGTCCTCTGCAATCATTGATTGCACATTGGATGTGAGCGAATCTGTGCGTAAAGCAGCATATTGTGTTTTAGCCAGTAAATTCCCCCTCCAGAGTCTCAGGTACCTTCTTTCTTTCATAGGAATATAGGATTTGTATATCGTTGACTTTTTATGTGTTTTCTTCTTCCGTGCATCTATGGCTTTTTGAAACGCTTTTATTGATCCGGTGTGAGCATTGGTAATGATACCAATCTTAGTTCCTACTTTAATCAAATGTTTGTTCTTGTACCGTTTAGAGTATTTGCTAATCTTTAAAGTAAATTTTCTTTGAATATGCATGTCACATCTGGTCAATTGAGACTGAGAAAATACGAGTTCTTTAGCGTACTGCTATACTGACTTTTATTAATATACTCATTCTTAGTATAAAGATATAATTATTTTTACGAGGTTGAATGGCCATACTGGTTTATGAGAGCGTAAGACAATTATTTGGGACCAAACATTGTAGCTGTCTGATGTAATAATTAAGATGGTCTCAACTAAACTTTTATAGTTGTATCTTTCTATTCCTGACAAATTTATCACTCATAAATTCAATAGCATCAAGCAGAGGACAATTATACTTAAGAGAGGACTTGCTGATCGTTCTACAGCTGTGACCAAGGAATGTCTTAGATTAATGAAAGATGAATGGCTTGTGAAGTCTTGCAACGGAGACCCAATAGAGCTTCTTAAGTACCTCGATGTAGAAACTTACGAATCAATTGGGGTGTCTGTCATGGAGGCACTGTTGAAGGCTGGGCTTGTAAAGTTGCACGGTGGTCAAAGTATCAAACAATTCTTGTCATCTGAAAGCAATACAACTGAAGGTCAGTATATAATTGCTTGAGTAATTGAGTTTGCAACTTTGCACCATTTATAGCCCTTTTATTACGATGTTGGCATGCTGTATAATAACTTTCCTAAAACTTTTGAATGAAAATATTGTAAACAGTAAAATGGTGTGAGATAACGTGTGAAGTAGTTACTTGTATGAGGTGTAAGTGTATAACTTATGCTTTCATATCAAGCAAACAGAAGTACAGAACACAGACTAGCATTTGGATATTGAATTCTTTATTTTTTTTGGGAAATTAACATGAGAAAGTCAGAAAACTATGTTAGTGCTCTTACATTAGACAACATTGCTTCTGGTTTGAGTTGTGTTAAGTACAGCTCCGAAAGTCTCTTGAACAGGCTGAGCTCTTTGTAGTTGGTATTATAAATCGTTATCTTTTTGCTTTCATGTGTTACTTTATATTACAGAAGAAAGTTATGAACTTATTATGGTGTTCTATGAATATGTGGTTTTGTCTTTCTGTATATCAGGGAGTTCAACTGAACCAGTGGATGCGGAAGTTGCTTTATATTTGAGGACTTTATGCAAGCATTTACAAACAGAGGCACAGGTAATTAGTGACAATTTATTTATTAGCTCTTGAATTAGCTATATTTTTTGTAGCTCATGCGATTAATTCAGATTTTCCCCTTTTTATGCAATTCCGGGTTATGTCAACTACCCAATTTAAACAAATTATGCATCGGTTGAAGTGATGAACATATCAAATATACTCGATGCTTTATTTGTTGAATAGTTCATTAGTTATTCAAAAGGGGCGATACTCTAAAATTGATTGCTATTATGCAACTTTCATATAATGTAATGATTGAATACTGTTCTTTGTAACTTACAGAATCTTAACTAAGAGCATTAAAAAAGTTTTTTTCATTCATGTGAAGTTATGCAACTGGAATTCTTAAAACACTCATTTGTGGTGTAAACAGGCAAAAGGCTCTGATGCTGCTATGACATCTGGCACTGAAGCGGCCGTATATGCATCCGAAGCGTCAGATAGCAATGATCTTCTCGAGAAGATTCTTCCTGAATCTGTTTCTGAGTACATTGAGTTGATTAAAACTCATATTGATGCTGGTGAGATAACTCAAACTATCATTTAACATTACATATCCTTCACTTATACAATCTAACTCTGTCATGATTTCAGGACAAACTAATCGGTTTATAGCTCGACAACTTCTTCTGCTTGCGGCTATGCTTGATTTTTCTGATGCTACAAATAGGAAGGTTGCTGCGGTCTTTGTGCTAGAATTACTTAACAGTCCTCTTCAGCATGAGGTTGATGAAGATGGGAACAAAGTTGTCATAGGAGATGGTATTAGTTTGGGAGGTGAGCGAGACTGGGCTGATGCAGTGTTTGGGTTAGCTAAAAAAGTACACTCCACTCAAGGGGTATTTGAAGAAGTTGTTTTAGGAGTTGTAGCAGAGCTTGCTCGACCTTGCAGAGAGCGGACAGCAGACTTCTTGGACTGGATGCATTGTCTTTCTGTGATCGGTCTTCTTTTGGAACACACACAGTCCCTACGTTGGATTTATGGAAAGTCTATTGAACCATCAGAAATACTGCAGTCGTTGCTGCTTCCAGGGGCCAAACACATCCACTTGGATGTTCAAAGAGCTGCTATTAGGTGTTTAGGCCTATTTGGGATATTAGAAAGAAATCTCAGCGAAGAACTGATAAAGCAGTTGAGGCTTTCATTCATTAAGGGACCATCTCTAGTGAGTAGCATGGCTACTAAGGCTTTGATGGATCTTGCAACATGGCACGGTCCCCATGAAGTCGACAAAGCCTTAAATCGGGATCTCCTGTCACAGTTTCGGGATCACGCCAAGACTATTGATCCTGTTGATTGGAGTGATACAAACGAGGACTTTGAGATAGAGTTAATTGATTTGCTATATGCAGGGTTTGATAGGCTCGATTTCAGTAAACCATCTGATGTTGATGACGGTGAGTCAGTTCATGCAGTTCTCGCAGAGGGGTTTGCAAAGATCTTACTTTTGAGTGAGAACTACCCCAGCATTCCTGTTTCGTCACATCCTTTACTCTTGACCAAGCTCATAAACCTTTATTTCAATAGCAAGACTTCTGACTTTCAGAGGTTAGATTTCTCTTTTAGTCTTGTTATTTTTAATAGTTCCTCGAATGTATGATTGCAGTAACACAGTTCTTTGTATGTAATTAGGTTAAAGCAGTGTCTCTCTGTGTTCTTTGAGCATTATCCATCTCTGTCGGTGAAGCACAAGGCAAGTAAAGTTTTATGCTCAAGTTTCAGCATCTTTAGTCGTTTGTATTTTCACTGTATGTCAACTATTCATCCCGATTTTTGAACAGAAATGTATATGCAATGCCTTCCTTCCTGCCATGCGTTCCATGTGGCCTGGGATCAATGGTACCGCTGGTGGATCAAACGTGATTGTATCCAACATGCGCAAACGTGCAATCCAGGCATCTCGCTTTATGCTACAGATGTTACAGGCGCCGTTATATCCAAAGGAGACTGAACAAGTGGATGAAAATGTCGACAAGAATTTGCCAGACCAAAACGAATTTGATTGTGGAGAAGAAGGGCTTGCTATATGTATCGCAGCCGAGGTACTTTATAATCACACTTTGATATTCCATTAATTTCTGCTGTTGGTTTAGTGCTCTTGATTTATTTTTTTCTTTGTGATATGCATTACAGATTCTAAGTTTCCAAAAGAAGAAAAATGCTGCAGAAAAATCCTATGTCTCAGCTATATCTAAGATACTTGCATTGCTTCGTTTTCGCCCAACAGAACAAGTGCCCATAAAATTAATGAGAAGGCTCTTGAATCGTGTGTCTGAAGCCGTGTCAGCCGATAAGGAGGTTGTAAAGGAGGTCAAACAGATGGCTGAGCGTCTTAAGGCATCAGATGAATCCCCAGATGAACCATTGGAGTCAGACCAAGCTCGTCTTTTATTAGGTAATACTTTCCTTCTTTATTTTGTAATTTGCTAAGTATTTTAACATTATGTGCTGGTTTATAATGTCACTTTTAATGCAACAGAGAAGCTGGATCTACAACTAGATATTGACGACGATGAGTGTGCTCCGGAGGTGGAGCCCACACCATTGCCAAAGTCTACCAAGCCAGTGCGAGCAAGAAGACGGACAAGGCGTGAAAAAGACTCTTCTGAAGAAGACGAAGATGAAGATGAAACTTCACAAAACACTGCTGCTCCCACTATTCCTGTTATGGCGAGTGTTCGAACACAAAGAGCAAGCAAGTCTGCAGCACTGTCAAAAATGGTTTCTTCAATCAAACCTGTCAAGATTGATGACGATCTTGAAGAAGGAGAAGAGGATGAAGATGAAGACGATGAATCAGAGGTTACATCTGAGGACGAGTCCTTTTGAGTAAGTTTTTCTTGCTGTTTTGATCTTTATGCAGTTTGTTAAATATGTAAGTTGGTTGTGTGCATGGAAAGATGAATATGATTTCCATAAAGAACGATGTCGTAGGAGGTAATTTTGGATTGACACTTTGCATACTCTCTTTGTGAAGTGGAAAAGTAGAATCTTGTAGCTTTTGATGGATTGTAATGCTTTGTTTACTTAAAAGCTAAAGTGTTGACACATTGTATGTTGATCACTGGGAAATGAATGCAACTGAATTTAACTAGCCTTGCTCGATTGCTCTTGCTTCACGTACTGAACTTTATAACTTTTCAAGCTATGTTTTGGCGATTTGCCGATTCACAACCTGATCATATGTTTACATTGTTACGATTTCATTAACTGAATCATTTTTGCGCAATCTTATTTTGAACTGAATTATAGGATCTTATGCAAATAACATGATCACAACTCATCACTACTTGATCAAACTCCTAGAGTTACTTTGACACTGATGCGGTCCAAAATCGGACATAAATTTACTTGTGATAACATGATAAATTCTACGGTTAATTGTGAACTCTTGGGGGTCCAAAATCTAACTTTTCTCTGCAAATTATGTAAAATTGCAAGTGTTTTACTGTTTAGTTGGTTGTTATCATAGCAAATTGAATTATTAAACTTATAATTGTAAAATCTAGTGACATATTATTCTTTCTGACTTATTATGTCTGTAATGGGCTAACCCAATCATCGTTAAGTAAGTTGGTATCGAGCATGTTACACTATAGTTTAGTGCGCCATTTGTGGAAACAGTTTGTTACATTGTCTCAATCAATCTGGTACTCATTTGTTGTTTATGTTCTTCTACAAAAGTAACTTTAATACATTATTGTGCAACAACCTTTTTCCATATACAAATCTATGTATTCATCATTGCAAATCATTACATGAATCTAATCATAATTCCAAATTAACTATGTTCTGAATTTAACAATATATGTATGGACAACGGAAAAAAAAAAACCACACACACACACACTAAGCTTGATAAGCGTATGCATGTTTGTCAAAACTAACTTGTGCCACCAACGGGCCTTTGGTCTAGCGGTATGGAGGTTTTACCCTCCTAGGCAAGGTCTCAAGTTTGAGTCTTGTCTAGGGCGATAGGGGTTTCCTCCCGCGTGCGTAAAGGGAAGGGTGCCATTGCCTTCTGGGCTGGACCTAACCTGGTTGTGGGGGCTCGCTACGCTTTCTGGGCTAGGGGCCATGTAGCCACAATTGCCGTCCAAAAAAAAAAAAAAAAAACTAACTTGTGCCAAAATAGAGCTAAAGCTAGCCGGAAATAGAGCTAAAGCTAAAGATGAAGCCAAAGCTAGAGACAGAGCTAAAGCTTATTTTCGCTCGAAGTATCTTTCAATTATAAGAGCTTATGCTAAACATGCAAACAACGCTTTAACGACGAAACGTTTTTTGAAGATGCATTTTGTTATGGTATCATTTTTAATTTTTTTTTCATTTCTATTCTATCGACGTTTTCTAGAGGATCCCTTTATCATATCGATTAGAATTTGAAATAAACATTTGTGAAAACATTGAAAATAAGAATAAAAGATAAACTAATATGTTGATACAACTACAAGTGCAGACTTTTGGAAAATATAACCTCACAACCCTTGATTGGTTACCAACCAAAACAATACTACACTTTGTTCCTGATGCTTTGTTTATTTACTAATAGTGTATATAAATAGTCGTGTATAATTATTAAAAATATAATGGCCTAATGGGTACATGATTAATTATTGTCATTTAGTATAAGATTAGAAGTACCGGATACATTAGTTTTTAGTTTTTTCTCTTCTGACCAATGTGTATATATTCTCTTTCTCACTCACCTACTTCATTTTAGATATTGTAAGTTTTGAGGGTCACTTTATAATATATTGCAAGAGGTAAGCTACATTTTTGTCTATAGACATAACTTACGAAGACTTTAGTGACTCATTAACATGTGTTCAACAAAAATGTTTTTAAAACTCGATTTCTGGATCATATGCAAATCACATGACTACTACATTTTCAAGTTTTTGGGATCATATTATACTTTTTGTCGAAAACATTTTCTCCAGAAATAAAAGAACAAGTTAATAAAAAGCTTCGTTGTCGACGAAAAACAATTAATCGAATCACTAACAAGTAGTAATAGATCTCAAAAATGTAAAAGTGGTCCAATCCGTCGGTATGAAAGCATACCATTAGAGAAACCAAAAAATGTTATAATAACAAAAGGACGTTTTAACAATCTTAATAATATAAAACTACAAAATCATATTCAATAGGAGTCGGGTATGACTTGCACATGTACTAACTCGATGCATTTGTTTAAAACCCTATGTCCCCAAAAACTACGCTTGATTTAAAAAAACAATCCGTTGAAAGATGTCAAAACAATTAGTTGAAGACACAAAACTGAATATACCTAAGCATCCTCTTATCATATTTAAAGGAGTAAACTACACCGTTCGTCCTTGTGGTTTGCGTTGACCGCAGCCTGTGGTCCTTTGACCAAAAAAATTGCACCGTTCATCCTTAACTCAGAAACGTTATGCACCATTAGTCCCTCCCTCAAACGGGGTGGACTAACGCTCGTTAACTTGTTTGCTTATGAGGGTATAATAGTCATTTCGCACTATAAGGACGAACGGTGCAAGGACGAACGGTGCAATTTTTCGCTTTTAGCCCTTTTTTAACGCTTTCTTCCGTTTTTTTACGTTTTCGCCCGTTTTCGTCCGTTTTTTTTCGTTTTCACCCGTTTTCGTCCGTTTTCATCCGTGTTTTTACGTTTTCATCCCGTTTTTTACGTTTCCATCCATTTTTTTACGTTTTCGCCTGTTTATTTTACGTTTTCGTCCGGTTTTTACGTTTTCATCTGTTTTTTTACGTTTTCGCCCGTTTATTTTACATTTTCTTCCGTTTTTTTACGTTTTTGTCTGTTTATTTTACGTTTTCGCCTTTTTTTCGTTTTCGTCCATTTTTTACGTTTTCTTCTGTTTTTTTACGGTTTCGTCCATTTTTTATGTTTTCGTCTTTTATTTACATTTCCGTCCGTATTTTTACGTTTTCGTCTGTTTTTTTACGTTTTCATCTGTTTTTTTACGTTTTCATCCGTTTTTTATGTTGTCGTATGTTTTTTTACGTTTTCGCCCGTTCTATTATGTTGTCGCCTGTTTTTTTACGCTTTCGTTTGTTTTTTTATGTTGTCGTCTGTTTTTTTCCGTTTTTGTCTGTTTTTTTACGTTTTCGTCTGTTTTTTAAAACAGACGAAAACGTAAAAAAACGGATAAAAAAAGATGAAAACGGATAAGAATAGATAAAAACGTAAGAAAAACGGACAAAAACATAAAAAAAAAAGTGATGAAAATGTAAAAGATGAAAACGGATGGAAACGTAAAAAAAGGGATGAAAACGTAAAAGAAGCCGACGGATGAAAACGTAAAAGATGAAAACGGACGAAAACGTAAAAAAATGGATGAAAACGTAAAAAAACGGATGAAAACGGACACAAACGTAAAAAAAAAATGGACGAAAACGTAAAAAAACGGATGAAAACGTATAAAAACGGATAAGAAAAAATAAAAACGGATGAAAACAGATAAGTATGGATAAAAACGTAAAAAAACGGACAAAAACGTAAAAATAATGGGCGAAAACGTGAAAAAATAGACGAAAGCGTAAAAAAATGGACGACAACATAAAAAAGCGAACGGAAACGTAAAAAAACAGGCGACAACATAATAAAACGGGCGAAAATGTAAAAAAGCATACGACAATATACAAAACGGATGAAAACGTAAAAAAGCCATACGAAAATGTAAAAAAAATAGACGAAAACGTGAAAAAACAGACGAAAACGTAAAAATACGGATGGAAACGTAAAAAAACAGACGAAAACGGACGAAACCGTAAAAAAACAGACGAAAACGTAAAATAAACAGACGAAAACGTAAAAAAAACTGAAGAAAACGTAAAATAAACGGGCGAAAACGTAAAAAAACAGATGAAAACGTAAAAACCGGACGAAAACGTAAAATAAACATGCGAAAACGTAAAAAATGGATGGAAACGTAAAAAACGGGATGAAAACGTAAAAACACGGATGAAAACGGACGAAAAAGGGCAAAAACGTAAAAAAACGGACGAAAACGGGCGAAAACGTAAAAAAACGGAAGAAAGCGTTAAAAAAGGGCTAAAAGCGAAAAATTGCACCGTTCGTCCTTGCACCGTTCGTCCTTATAGTGCAAAATGACTATTATACCCTCATAAGCAAACAAGTTAACGAGCGTTAGTCCACCCTGTTAGAGGGAGGGACTAATGGTGCATAACGTTTCTGAGTTAAGGATGAACGGTGCAATTTTTTTGGTTAAAGGACCACAGGCTGCGGTCAACGCAAACCACAAGGACGAACGGTGTAGTTTACTCTATTTAAAGCATTAAGTGCGGTAACACATCGCATCACATTTTTTTATGCCATAACACCTCTTTTTGAAAACTATCATTTTATTTAAACTAACAAATTTTCATTCACTAAAAATAAAAACCATAAATATTACATAAAATTAAAAAAATATTATTCAATAAAATTTTCGTTCACCAACTAAATAACATAGCAAAACCCATACATAAGGACCAACTATGTTTATATATTATTTGTATGGGCTAAATATGCAAACTATTTATTAACAAAATATCGAATAAAAACACGTATATTGCCAGTTTCAACATATAAACATCCGAACACTACGCGAGCGCACAAACTTCAAACATACACATTTCACAAGCACACACCAAACACAAACACTACAAAAAAGTTTAGATTTATACCATATCTCAACAATACCAAACGCACTGGAACCCTAACTCTCTCTCTCTCTCTCTCTCTCTCTCTCTCTCTCTCTCTCATGGGCGATTTTGAAGAATCTTCATATCCAATCGTTTAATCTTTCCTTTTTCATTCTATAAACCTTATAACGTTCTTGTTTTTGTAGATTAATCATTTGATTTTATATCGTTAACATGTCCTTTATTTGGTAGCTGATCATTTAGGATTAGGGTTATCGATTCTTATTTTTTCTCTAGGGTCTCATCTTAATTGCTGCAAAGGTTCATTACTACTATTAATTTAATATTCCTGGATAATCATTATGATGGTTGTTAGGGCTTGGTTTTTCTCGCTGGCTAAACCCTAATTTATTAGAGTATCGTTATTTTTTGAGCTCTATGTTTGTTTTTGTGTCCATTTTTAATTGATTGTGGGTTGGAGAGAATGGAGGATGCTGGTTCATTGTTGAGTAACTTGGTTGCTAGGGATAAGAATGTTGATGCTGCTACGTCTAATGGTAATGGCAGTTTGTCTTCATTTGCTTCCATATTTAAGGATAATGTTCCAAAGAAATCGATTCAAGTTATGAAGTTGAGGAATGATGAACGTGTGGATGGTTCTGATGTTGCTATACCATGGCAAGCGGTAGAGGAGGTTAGTACACGATTTTCTAATACCACATATGGCTACTTTATTGGTAAGCGTCTTGCATTTCCCATTGTAGGAAATTTTGTTAAAAAAATACTTGGGCTAAGTTTGCTTTGGAACGTGTTATGCTTAGAAATTGTTTTTTCTTTTTCCCATTTGCTAATAAGACGGGTATGAACAATTTCTAGAAAATGGTCAGTGGCTTATTAGGCTAGTGCTTATTATCTTAAATGTTTGGACACCTAATACGGTTTTTAAAAAGGAGAAAATTACCACGGCTCCGGTTTGAGTTAAACTACATAACGTGCCTATTGTTGTGTATTCAGAAGTTGGTCTTAGTTTGATTACTACTAAGTTGGGACGCCCCATAATGTTAGATGCCTACACTAGTTCAATGTACCTTAACTCTTGGGGTCGTAATACTTATGCTCGTGTTCTTATTGAGGTTTTTTCCAAATCAGCTCTATTGGACAATTTGGTTGTGGCTATACCGTTGCCTAACAGGTTGGGACACTCTACAGAAACGATTGAAG
Source organism: Artemisia annua (assembly GCA_014162995.1). Classification (NCBI taxonomy): domain Eukaryota; kingdom Viridiplantae; phylum Streptophyta; class Magnoliopsida; order Asterales; family Asteraceae; genus Artemisia; species Artemisia annua. The sequence goes on along the minus strand of LBNU01025104.1, from coordinate 45,990 downwards.
TAGAATATGAATGGCAACCTCCTCGGTGCGATACTTTTAAGATTTTTTACCATAGGGATGAGCAATGTCCTAAATAGGTTAAGGTTTCTACTCCTTCTCAGGTTATGGATGATGGTTTTGCCGAGGCTACTCGTAAGAATGAGAAAGGGAAGCAACCATCTAAGCCACGACATATAAATGGGGTTCGTTTGAATAAACTTAAACCAAATTACTTCTGTCGTCCTATTGGTAAAACGAATAATAATCAAGTGGCACCTATATATTTCGACCCCTATGGACACTGATGAGGCTTCTCCATCTCAGTCTAAGGATACAAATCAGGAATCTACATCGAATGGTAAACAGGCTACCATGAGTAATGTTGGTTTGAATGTTCAAGTTACTAAAATATATCCTCTAAGAACCCCATTGATGTTTTAAAGGACCAAGATGATGTGGTTGAAGTCGATACATCGGTTGTGCAAAAAAATGAGACAAACTTGTCTTGGGACCCTAGGGCTGATATAGGAAGTTTAAAAGTGGATACTGGAAGTAATAGTGATGAAGTTGAAAACTTAATTGATGATACAAGGAAAAAGGTGGGGCCGCCTCCTAGGAAGACCGGTATTTGGTAGGGTAAGAATGTGGACTTTGACCTCCTTACGAAGGAAGATGGGAAGAGTATTTTGCGTGGTCTATAGAAGAGTGATGATGATGCTGATCTAATGTAGCAGTTGTTGAAATTTTATACTCATGTCATACATATATAAACAATAACATCAAGTAAAGCATAGTAGAAGCAATTAGGATCATATAATGCATAATTAATTAACCAAGAATTAAATAAACGTACCATTGTGATTCTAGCCCGAACAAGAATCAAGATGTGCAATTCTTCAAATCAAGAACCCTAATTAGGGTTTATAGGATTATAATAAGTGTAGAACCCAAGAAACACGTTCCGGAGGTCGCGGTTGATGGAAATATGTAATAAACATGGTTAGTTCTAGAGAGAGAAAGTAGAGAGAGAAAGGTGAAGAAAAGGTGTTTTATTAAAATGAAATGAAGTGAAACTATACACACTATTTCCCACACCCCTCATGGAGAGTCATGAGGAGTATTTATAGGCTCCTAACACTACATGTTTGCCTACTTGACAATAGTAGTCCCTGTAGTTTCTAATCTAGTCCATTTCACTTGTATGACGTTATCTTTATAAAAAAGCGAAGCTAACAATCTCCCTCCAAGATATCGTCACACGTGAATGGTTACAATGAGACCTATAAATACATTAACAATGTAAAATTACAACAATAGTAAACTATGTTTATGATGTTGAAGTGCAGAGTCTCTGTAGTCTAGATATTGATGCAGACTTGAAGTTCTCTCTTCCGACGATCTCGGCGTTTGATCTTTGACACTGACGGCAAAGGTCTATGTAGCTCTGAACTTCAACTGCAATGGTCTAGTTAGCTTATTACTCCCTCCTAACTAGTGAGCCTTTTTCTTTCTTCTGCTCCCTCCTGAACTGACAACTCTCTTCTCATCTCGCAGCGGATAAGGTAGATAATAATGAGTTTGCACCATGGTTGTCGTTCTGGGAGCATCATAGCATAACTCACATAGTATTGCACAGAAGGTTGGTAATACGCTCCAGGATGTACACACAATCTAGCTACTTCTTCGGTTTAGAGCTAAGCACAATTCCCTCAACAACCAACGTACTAGAGAGAAACACTACTTCTATATTGGGCATGTCTTCTCCCTCCTGATGGCTTCCGAATTTGATCCGAAATCATTCATACTATTTTGTGTACATCCATAATTACCCGTACTGTTACACTTTGGATGGCAATATAGAAGACCATGAAACCTATTTTGTGAAGAATATGGTGATAGGATATGACTCTCTTATATCTAAATCTCTCTCTTCTCTTCAACCTATAAGCGACCTCTTCAAATTCCAACCAGCTAGTAAATGACCAATGACTAGAGAAACAACCCAATATAACCAATCTGACAATGAAGTAAACACCCCGTAGATATGTGACTTAATCTTGTACAATGATGTGACTAAGAACGGTGTTGAGAGTTCGTACACCATCGAATCTCTGAGTACTCTATACTCTTCAACCAACCAACCATCAAGTATAAGATGTACATCACCTCTTGATTATCCACATCTTTGTGTGACACTGAGTACTACAATGTAACTCCTTTAAGTGATAGTTAACTAGGTCTTCGTCCGTCCACCCCTTGACCTATGAAAACTAGATAACCAAGTCTTCGTCATCTTTAACTTAAGCCGAAACAAGTATCTTCGAAAGTCATGCATCCATCCTCCCCTAGACTTTGAGATAAATAAGTACACATGCCCTTGAAACGTACTTCAATCCCAGAAAAATGATAAAGTATTATCTCCATAGTCACAAAAATACGATACTAGCAGTTGTCATTTGAGTGTGAATCTTGTTTAGGATCGTTTAAGCAATTCTTGGTGTGGTTTGAGGTGGTTTGAGATATATTGGTGTTGATGATAATGAAACACGAAAATGAATCATGATCTATAAGATGGATTTACCAATAATCTCATGTGTTTAGGTAAGGTGGAAGTTAGGGTTTAGGGTATATAGACATTAGGTTATTCGATGATGGTAGGGTTTTGTTTATGTATTAATCTTTTGATATTTCCTTACTCAAAATCCCATCTCGTTACTCGATATCCTAAGTCAATTTCGGCAGAGTTTCGTTTAGAATTGACCTTAGAGAAGTCCTTACTCGATAAACGATAAGGAGTAGTGGCTCACTCGCCAAAAATGAGCTTACTTGATAAAAAATCAAGCTTACTCGATAAAATGGTGGTCAAACTCGATAATTCAGCTCACATACTCGAAATNTATTAATCTTTTGATATTTCCTTACTCAAAATCCCATCTCGTTACTCGATATCCTAAGTCAATTTCGGCAGAGTTTCGTTTAGAATTGACCTTAGAGAAGTCCTTACTCGATAAACGATAAGGAGTAGTGGCTCACTCGCCAAAAATGAGCTTACTTGATAAAAAATCAAGCTTACTCGATAAAATGGTGGTCAAACTCGATAAATCAGCTCACATACTCGAAATCTTTGCCCTTACTCGGCAAACATTTCCCTTACTCGAAAATTTTGGGCCTTACTCGGTATTTTCTGGCTTACTCGGTAAGCAGCCCTCAAACTCGATAGAGTTCCCTTACTCGGTAATTCCTGAGACAGATCTTACTCGGTAGTGTCTGACATACTCGATAAGCTCCTTACTCGGTAATGGCTGCACATACTCGATAAAATGGTGCCATACTCGGTAAAATCTGCTCCATACTCGATAACCCTAAAATTTCGCAGTCCATACTCGAAATTTAACTTCCATACTCGATATTTGGCTCCCATATTCGATATTTGGCTTCCATACTCGATATTTTCATCACCAAACTCGATACGGAACGTACCAACAGCCCAAAAAACACGAAATTACACCCCAAAACACTACGAATCGCCCCTGGTTAGCTCTGATGCCAATTGTAAAACCCAAGAAACACGTTCCGGAGGTCGCGGTTGATGGAAATATGTAATAAACATGGTTAGTTCTAGAGAGAGAAAGTAGAGAGAGAAAGGTGAAGAAAAGGTGTTTTATTAAAATGAAATGAAGTGAAACTATACACACTATTTCCCACACCCCTCATGGAGAGTCATGAGGGGTATTTATAGGCTCCTAACACTACATGTTTGCCTACTTGACAATAGTAGTCCATGTAGTTTCTAATCTAGTCCATTTAACTTGTGTGACGTTATCTTAATAAAATAGCGAGGCTAACAATAAGAATTACCCCTTATCTTTTTGTAATTCAATCCAAGAATCAAACAATAGTGTGTTTGATTCACGTTCTTGTACACATGTACTATAACAAATTAAAGTTATGCAAGTAAAAAATCACAAATTAAAACCAAACAATTTGTTTTAGTAAAACAACCAATCAAATCCCTAAGAGGGATGTTTGTTCGATCGGCCATCAAGAAAAGAAAAAGAGAAAAGAGTTTAGGGATTTGTGTGTGTGCACAAGAGTACCCAAAACCTAAACCTTGTCTTTGTATTTATAGTGTAGTTAACTTGGAGCTCAAGTTAGATGAGGAATGGGTTTAACCCATCCCCACCGATCGGCCATAAGCCCAAATAGGGCTTCCGGATCCTTCTTGACTTGCCAATTAATCTTACACAAAACTTTCCTTTTATTCGTCTAACGGTCGTTAGTTTTTTAACTTAAATACATAACGGTCGTTATTCTTTTTGTGATTTTAATAAATAAATATAACATTTTATATTTAATTATTAATCTTTAATTCTCATACGTAAAGTGTGCAATCCCGTGATCTCAAGTTCGATCCTAACACACGTCTATTATTTCATGTCTAAAACTAACAGCTCCCACTTAGACATGTCATAATAGAGTGATCACATTCGGTTAGCGTCTTGCAACACGCCGATGTCTCTTAGTACGTATCGAGTAAGGCTCCTGGAAAACCTTTTAATGATTTCTCATTATTATCATCCTTTGGTTTCTAATACCATGTTAAAAAGAATACGGGTCAAAGTCATTTCTTAATTAACAATTCTGTTTCTCGTTGTTTGTGATTGAACAAGATTACCAAATCATCTGAACATATTCAGGGAAGATCTTGGGCGTGCGCACGCAAACCTCTTGACAACCCTCCGAGGGGCCCAGTAGTATTAAACTCCAAAAATTAATTTGAAGGAACAAATTATGTATTGATTACAAGCAAAACACATGAACTTTGTAACACTTCCGAAAACAACCCTTATGACTACCAGTTACGTATAGCGTTAAGTTGTTCCACAAAAATGCGCTACATTCATGACAGTTATCTTGTATCTCAAGTCTGAGGATAACTTCTTAGGATTTACTTAATGACAAGATCCATAAAGTAACATCATGTAGTTGGGATAAGTCCTATATTCGATATCATTGAATATCATTGAAATGGCATGTCCACGCATCAATATACTTTTAAGTATATTACACCAAATTCAGATTTGTCTTAATTTAATAATATTCCCATATTATTAACCGACAACGGACAATTTAGAATAACATTTATTCACGGATTTAAACATGCAAATAGGGATGAGCATATCGAACCGATTCCCGTAACCGAACCAGTACCGTACCGAGTCCCGATATACGGTACGGTACCGGGACTACTAAATAAGGCCCAAAAAAATCGGGACCTTTCGGGTTCGGGACGGGACTTATTCGGGAAATCCCGATTGGGTACCGGAATTAGAATAGTCCATGTTTTTTAGGAAATTGTATCCAAAAACCCATCTGCTCTCTTTTTTTGGATTTATATTATGCTTTTGAGGTACTAAAGTATGTGTTTTGAACTTGAGATTACAATTGGTTTTTAAAGTAAAGGATCCTATCCTATTCAACATTTGATGTCTTAGTAGTAATTCATTCATAGCCGCTAGGCTGGTGTTCATTTATGTGCCAATTTGAAGTCCCTACAGTATACGTTTGGTATTACCGTATTACGCATTGCAATGTGTCATAATCAACATGTGGAACATCAAAGGTTTCATCTTATATTTTCATTTGGCTCGTATAGTAAATTATTTGTACAATACAAGTTTTAAATATCATTCAAGTTTAACAAAAAACGGGAATAACCCGATACGTACCGATTTCCCGGTACTGTGTCCCGGAACCGGTACCGGAATCCCGTTCGGTATGGGATCGGTACACACCTTTCATGCCCGGGGAAAAAACGGGAGTATCAATTCGGGACGGGTTCAGGACGGGATTGGTCCTGAGCTCATCCCTACATGCAAATATAGGATACAATTTATTACTAATGAAAACAAACGTATCAAGTACTTTAATTCATTATAAATAATAATTATTTAACATCCCTTATCCAAATAGTAAATAGATCAATGTATGATAACTATAGTTGATGAATTATATCTCAAGTAATGACATTCATACTTGTTGACCAAACATAAATCATCCAAATTTGATCTATCGGAAGTTTGAGAATACTTGTTTAAGAATTCAACTAATGAAGTTCTTGTATGTGCATACTCAACTATTTTGATAATGCCACATAATATTTCATAAAATGTGTGACATCCTTAACCACCAGTTTATGACAATCAAACTTCTAAAACATTTTAAAGTTTAAAGTATTCTTATTCTTTCTGTATAATGCAACTATGCTTAATAAGCACAACTAGGACATATAGCTAAGGATGAAATCCTTACCATTACTAGTATTGAGTGTCATCTCAATTTCATTAGCATCATTGTATGCAAACAACAATATGCTTTTAAAAATTCCCGTAAACATTAATATCAATTGTGTAATGTTTGATGCCTTCCAAACATTCAAGTTTGTCAGCTATGACAATTTTCACAACAATTTGAAAAATTGTTTATCTATAGAATCTGGAAGCTATTCCAGGCTGAGGATGTGATTCTATATCCAAACATATTCCTTTAGAATATTCATTACACAAGTTATCTAATAACTTTCAATTAGATATCAATATTGTCAAATCATCTTGTAATTAAGCATGATACAACAGTAACATGATGTACATGAAAAATCCTTGAGTCATACTTAGATTTTATTCATGTTCTACATATATTCATTTAGATATTCTAAATGATATATCATGTTCTATTAGATTCATTTACCGCATATGTTTATATTAATAAACATTCATTCCAAGGTTGTATGTCATATTTTCTATATCTTCAAGTAAAGTTTCATTCCAAACTAAGACTAAACATTTTACTTATATGTAATGTTACTTCTTATATGTTTTACCACATATATGATTTAGGAAATTAAACATAATACTCCCACTAGCTTTTAGGAATACTTAGATATTAAAAGACTTTATGTTTATATCTTTACAATGAAACATAAACATGTTTAATTAAAGTAATCATGAACACCATTTCTGGTTACAATAGTATTTTCAAGTTAATTTATTACTTCACAATAATGTAAAATAACATTATTTATTCATTTATTTAAGTCATTCAAAGAATACATAAATATTTAGATTGAAGTAGCATTAGATTACTTTATTAATTTATGTCATTCCAAGAATTCATAAATATACAAATTAAAGTAGTCTTGAATCATATTGACACACGTTCTAATAGGTATCTAATTTAGAAACTGCAAATTAACCTAATTCCATTACATCAGTTGATCTGCTAGTAATGAAAGTATGAATTTACCTTTCCATTGTAATCTAGCCAAGCTCTCACATGACGTAAATTACAACTTCAAGTGTTTCTTAAATTAGATGTGTATAAACCCTATTATAACGCTAGTCTCTTACCTTTCAGTCAAGAGAATCCTTTAAATCATATCTTTATGAGTTGTTTCTTGCACACAATTAAATATAACATTTCTCTCACTTGTGCATGGAACAACCTCATATAGTTGATAAACAACACTCCATGCGTTTGTTTATGTGATCAATATGATTATGTCATAGATTTCAGCATAACAAGTAGACGTAGAACAACAATGTCTAGTAAGGAAACGTACAAGACTAACCTTAAAAGTATGAGTGTCTACTTTTGAAAAGTAATTATCTTTAGCTACCAAGATGTCAAAGCTTGTAACTCCCACTGAATTGAAGATCATTACAATAATTTCTTACTCAGTAATAAGTACACAATACTCCCACTGAATTTGACAACATTGTAAGTGTTTCATATCCAATGAAAGAAAATAGCGTACTTTTATCTTTCCAATACCTTTGAATGTTCATACGTAACAATTACTTATGCATTAAAGTGTGCATTCTTCTACGTTAATGATGGAATAACCATCAATGCTATTAACTTGAAAAATTGGGCATGCAATTTCTTCCTTAACAGGTCTACCATCCCGCAATGTATGTAGAACCTATAAATGGTCAAAACAAAACAACTAGATAAATATACTAGTTTGTCTTTTACCATTTTGTGGTAATTAGTCTAGCTTCTAACTTTAATAACTCATAAAGTTCTAGTTAACCAAATATCATATTTGTTACTAAGAATTTAATCACCAAATGAGGGTGATGAAATCTTTATAGAAAATGAGCAATTCTTAACCATTAAAGTTTGCTATGAGTTATATATTAGAATTTAGATATATCTAATATTCCTATTATCCTTTCTCTATCATGAAAAGGAATAGGATTGTGTCTCACTCTTCTTTCATAGAAAGGAGACTTCCTTTGTCTTTTAAGTAAATTTTTCTTAATCAAACATATATTTGAAAACAGAACGAGATCAATTTACCAAAGTCCAAACGTTGTTTACGGTTTTAACGTTGCATTAATACATTAAATGAATTAAGAAAATTCAATTTTAGTATTTTCGATAATAAAATCTTCAAGAAAATAAAATACCCATTAGTAAATATTCATATAAACCATAGTATTTTCTTAAAGCTAGGATCCTTAATTGACATAGTACCATTACATCAGTTGATCTGCTAGTAATGATAGTATTCAACAAGTAATTGTCGAACAATAATTGCCAATATTATATTGCAATTCCTAGATCATTATGGGATTTACATTCACAAAAACCTTTGCAATGTAAGCATGTTTCATCCCCATCTTAATGCCTTGAGTCCAAGCTCTCACTTTCTACTCAATTTAAGTCGCCTAATTTAAAAACTGCAAACTCTCATAATTCCATTACATTCAGTTGATCTTCTAGTAATGAAATTATAAAGTTCACCTCTCCATTGTAATCTAGCCACGCTCTCACATGACGTAAATCACAACTTCAAGTGTTCTTTAATTAGATGGCATTCGACTTAATTTTAAGGGTAGTAATTTTGATGTGTGATCAAATAATGTATGAAGAAGCATGCATACAACTTCATAACATTGGTTTTTACAAAACATTTTTATTACCAATTCACTAAGATCAAATTAACAAAGTTTTGATTGAGGTATTAGGTTCACCAATTAAGAATTACTAACAATTATCGTCCACTATATAATACTTTTGCATAAGCCCTAAAGCTTAATGTTTCGGATAATCATAGTGGAATTGTAGTCAATTCACCCTTAAGATGATAGTGTACATGTACATGGTTATTCAGTAAGTCTAATTTGACACACAGGCGAGCGCAGAGAGCTGGTAGGAGCGAATCTCTTAAAAAACCCCTCTCCACTTATACCCACTTTATAGTTTGTCAAACTTCGGTCGGCCTAGTAAACCATTACGTACAAACACATCAATCAATTAAACGTTGTAAATTTGACTCTTAAAAACAAAACAAATTTCGCCATTTATTTAGTCCATATTATTTTTTTATACAAAAATTACCCTTTTTCGTTTATGAACATGTCTAACACAATAAACAAAAAAATAAGTAATTTAAACAAAAAATAAACAACTAAATAAAATATATATATCATAACCATTAAATATATATAAAACATGTAGCCACATGCAAACTTATATCGATAATCCTATTAAAAATTAATTATAGGTTTTAATTAACACACAATTGATTCCTTAATATTGGAGTCTTCCCCAATTCGACATCCATTAATTAATTTACATGTATAATCTTAAGAATTAAAAATATACCATTGAATCCATGCTAAACATGCATGTTTTCATTGATTCCACATAACAATTATTGCATATAGTCACAAGAACGTTTACATAAACACATAAACATGTTTCTTAGGGTTTCTAATCAAATTAAACATCAAAATCCAAAAACCCTAAATTTAAAAAAAAATCGATTTTCATAAACAATTAGGTTTTTATTTTTATAAACCCTAAATCTAAAACATGCACAAAATCAAACAAAATTCGTTTTTTTATGTGTTTTGGTAATTAATTACACATTATAACGGCTCATGATGTCACTGTTGAAATTTTATACTCATGTCATACATATATAAACAATAACATCAAGTAAAGCATACCGGAAGCAATTAGGATCATATAATGCATAATTAATTAACCAAAAATTAAATAAACGTACCATTGTGATTCTAGCCCGAACAAGAATCAAGATGTGCAATTCTTCAAATCAAGAACCCTAATTAGGGTTTATAGGATTATAAGAATTACCCCTTACCTTTTTGTAATTCAATCCAAGAATCAAACAATAGTGTGTTTGATTCACGTTCTTGTACACACGTACTATAACAAATTAAAGTTATGCAAGTAAAGAATCACAAGACAATTTGTTTTAGTAAAACAACCAATCAAATCCCTAAGAAGGATGTTTGTTCGATCAGCCATCAAGAAAAGAAAGAGAGAAAAGAGTTTAGGGATTTGTGTGTGTGCACAAGAGTACCCAAAACCTAAACCTTGTCTTTGTATTTATAGTGTAGTTAACTTGGAGCTCAAGTTAGATGAGGAATGGGTTTAACCCATCCCCACCGATCGGCCATAAGCCCAAATAGGGCTTCCGGATCCTTCTTGACTTGCCAATTAATCTTACACAAAACTTTCCTTTTATTCGTCTAACGGTCGTTAGCTTTTAACTTAAATACATAACGGTCGTTATTCTTTTTGTGATTTTAATAAATAAATATAACATTTTATATTTAATTATTAATCTTTAATTCTCATACGTAAAGTGTGCAATCCCGTGATCTCGAGTTCGATCCTAACACACGTCTATTATTTCATGTCTAAAACTAACAGCAGTTGGATAGTTTTGGTGTTTTAGTTTGTGTATGTGGTTAGTGTGGTCATTTTGTGGCATGTCACAAATGATCTAGTGGTTGTTCAAGTGGTTGTTTGAGGTTAATTTGGTATTTTAGCCGCATTCCATTGCACTTAAATGTTTTTTTTGGTGTAATATATTTTAGCGGAGAAACTTTTTACCTAAAAAAAACACAAACACAACGCAAATACAACATAAACCCTCAAAAATAACAATTTAAATCGAAAAAAAACTGATAGAGCCAAGTTATGGCGTACGCCATGACTTTGGCGTGCTTTGTGATGCATGGGGTGGTGCGGCGTTAATGTCTTCCATGTTGGCTTAACGCGACATTATACCTAGTGCGTTTATGAAACATTCTCTCCAACTTTCACTATAAGTATGACCGTTTGTATCTTACTTTTTACATATATCAGATTGACTATTGTTGTTGTTATTGACGTGTCCACAAACCAAATTTATGGATTGTGATCTACTCTTAAGTTTACTCTTGTATAATGATGTTAAATAGAAAATAAAGATATTATTGATTGTGTTTTGTTAGTACATAATAAAGATTGTTTGTGTATTTATAGTAAATACATAGCTTAATGAACAAAATTCAAACCATAGATTTATTTACTCAAACCCATAATTAGGTTTGGGTCAACTAACCTAGACATCTAACACTCCGCCGCAGTTTGAATAGAGGCTTCTGAACAGACAAATTGGAACATATATTGAAAGCCGTGGTCTTCTTTTATTTTATCATCTTCTTTGTTGTTTGTTTACACAAAATCATAAATGTATTTGGTAGCATAGTTTTTTACTGCTTGCGGCTTCCTCCTTTGCGCGCCATTTTGTTTTTATGTCATGGCTTTCTATGCTTTTAGGTACGGGCGATAATTTTGTGACCAACTATTTTCGAAAAACGACAATATCTCCGGCGTTAAAATAAAGGGTAATAATGTTGAGACAAATTTTTGATTGATAGCTATATCAACATATCATGGAGTGTGTTATGACGGATACAACGTTTATATATATGATATATGGATTAGATATCTCCACTACTTATAAAGAGTGTATGTATTTCTTGAATCTTGAAACTTAAATTAACGTAGTCTGTCTAAATTAACTCTTATACTTGGCAACTTTCCAAAAACGTTGCAACTAAAATTATGTCTTTTCTTTATCAATTATAAACTTGACAGCTTTTAAAAAACACACACTATATTAATTTTAAGAAACGCACACTTTGTATTTCAAAAGCATATGCTTTGCTTCAAGCGTCGAACTAGAATCACGATTTCGCAAGTATTATTATTGCCGCTAAACATCGTCGCTTTGCACGAGTATTCGTCTAGTTAAAATAAACCATTTAAATGCACACTTAATTCATAAATTGACAATCATACCCTCTTTGTTTCATAAAATATAATCATTATCAGCACTTATCTTTCGTATCACAAACAAATTTTCGCACATCTAAAACTCTTATTCTTACGTTTCACATGATATCACATTTACCTTATTTTGTGAATGATGATGATTCTTCTTTATTGTAACTGATTTTGCAATAATAAATTTGAAAATAGAGGTTGTAAGAGCACGGTGTGTTTTGGGGTCGGGGAGGCGCCATTCGGAGTGGCTAAGCGCCATGGTTTGAGCTGATTTTCTGGCGTTCGCCAATGCTCGTATTTTCTTTTTTTTTTTTTTTAAATTTTTCTGGGTTTGTGTTATATTTGTGTTTGATGTTTGTGTTTAGTTTAAAATCTGTAGGAGAATGATGTTTGGTCTTGAGACATAAGCAGGAGATTTTTACGTGTGTGAGTGAAAAGCAATGCGAAATCGGTATGACAGTGACATGACGTAACATCTAGAAAGTGTCATGGCTCAAGCCACGACACTAGATGCTCTAATAATTAAACTTGGGACTATGAATTGGATAGGTTTTACGAAAATTATTTTAGATTACATATTTCAAAAACGGTAAATCGTTAATCTAACCTACATAAGTTATATCACCATGACAAATATTTAATTATCTTAATTACATCATTATGTAATTTCACCTTATACTTATGTAAATAATAGTACAATATGATAAACCATGACCAAATTGGGCTAGTGATAAGTCACCTAATGCTCTAACAATATATTTAAGGTTCAAACTCACTAGGCACACATTTTTAGAGTGACCAGAGAGATGGTCGAGAACAGTCATGAGATCTTTCGATTAAACAGTGTATGAGTGAAAAAAAACTCGTAGTCCTCAGAAACATAAAAACCTTTATCCATTTAATGATATTATACGATAAAAGCCCAAACAACTTAATTGTTAATTGAGCTTGAGATATAAATTGTGAAATACCAATAATACTAAGTTAATTTATTCTTACAATCTTTTTTCTTAACATCTCATTATTTTGAAATTTTGAATACTAACAAAGATCTTGCTAGATAGCTTGAAAGTTGAAAAGTAACCTTTGATGTAAACATATCAGTTTTACGATGAGTACTAAAGCATTATTATTAGATAGTTTTTTTATAGCTTAGGGGCCCTGGGTGAAAAAAAGTAGAGGGAGAACTTGTTACGAAAATTTCCAGGAAATTTCTTAGAGATCGAGACAAAATTATTGTGTCGTATATCTACCAACAAACAGTTCAAATATGAAAAAGAAAAGGAAAAAATAAAAATAAAATAAAATAAAAATTGAGAGAAAACGAGAAGACCTCGTCAACTTTGGCCTCGAAGCACGTCGGGCCCTCAATAAATTTTGAGGATGTATAACCAAGTAGCGATATATATAACACAAGACGATAAATATATTAAACGGCCTTATGTTAAATGTCTAAAGATCAAATGAGAAGAATCCTTAAAATAAGAAGGATGAGAAATAACTATAACTACACATTAGAGATATATCAATTTGAATTAGATGCATCCCTAATCTTTTAGATGCATCATAATATATTTTCTAGCTAAAAATTATATGCATATACATATATTAGATGCATTTCATCAAGTTAGACGAATCCTATGTAATTTTCGTCCTCTACAAGTCAAATTTGTTGCTAGTAATACTTTGCATCGTTTTCACTTCAAAATCACTTTCGAAACTAATTGTGATGCATCTAAATGACTAGAGATGCATCTAATTCAAGTCAATGCATCTCAAATATGTGATTATACTTATTTCTCATTCTTTTCATTTTAAGTTTTCTTCTCACTAGATCCTTACCCTATGTTAAATATCTAAATAGTTAGTTCACATTGTATTATCTTACTAACTAACGCCCACTTGTTATAACATTAGGTTTTGAGCGACTCGTTGTGGGTTTTGGCCTAAGACTCTCAAAAACTTGGACACGCACTCATGGTTCATTGATAACGTAAGTAAAAACTATATTTTAGAAATTAACGAGTAATTCAATAGATCGTTACTAACTATTAAGAGGCGAAAAGGAGTATGCAGGAAGAAGGTAGCTAGGTCTAAAGCAGTGGAATTAATGACTACGCTAGTATAAACATTAATTGCAATGAGTATTATATCGTAATTGACTATAATATACAAGTGACTGAGTAAATATAATACGTAGCGAACAAAGAAAGTTGACATTCATATGTGATCCCAGCCATCGTTAGTATAAACATTTGAAAGTTTAGTATGCTAACGTACGTGATTTGACCATATGCACCACCTTTCGTTACATGTACGGGACTTGCAATAAATTAAGTATATGGCTGTAAATCAACACCAATAATTTGAAGGAAAATGCTAACATATCTTTGAGGCTTGTGTGAACATATATCCTTTTGTTGTATCATAAAAAATAATCGTATACCTTTTATAAATAACTACCTCAACCAGCTTAACATACAACTGATTATAATACATGTTTTTTTTACTTTAATTTTAACTCTTAAGTACAGATGACTTAATTTGAAATATATAGTAATGTATGAAATTTGTATGTCAACTTATATATGTCGCAATTGGTTACATCAAAAGTTGAATTTTATAGGCATCGTACTTTGAAAGGCATTCGTACGTTTTTTTTTCTTCCATCCAATATTATTTTTAAATAGTCTTAAATTAAACAATAATTCTAGTCGATGAAATCATTAGCCTATGAGTATCTATCCACTGACACGATAGTGGAATAGTGCCCCATATATGTTTAGATTTTGAGTCTAAAGTCTAAACAATATGATATAATACACCGTACGTTTAATACTTTAGAATTGAAATAAAAAAAATCTAGTGGAGGATGACATTTGAATGTTGTAATTCTCTGATGTTTTCCAACACTGATTGTGAAGAAAAACAATTTCAAAAGTTTAAAAATGACGGTGACGTGCACCGGCCAGCAATGTCAACTTATTTCGTAAAGTAACCCTAAATGTGGTCACAAATGCTAACATTGCGGATTAGCGACACGTTAACTATGACTGGTGGAGTCGTTTTACTTTTCAACCAATTTACAAGGTTTAACTTATTCGTACGTTACACAGAAATGGAATTCTCATTTAGGTCACGAAGTTTATTTTGTTTCCTCTTCATATAGTTAAGAGATGATTGAAATTAGCATATAGTTAATATTTCAAACAGTACGTTGCCTATGCCTGGACTACGATTAGCCATTGCTGCATTGCCCCCGCCCATCACCCTTGAGTGGCGATGGTGTTCTGTCAATTTATTTCTTTTCTCTTATCTTAGTGCTACGCTTTTCAAAATTTTGTGGATGCCGAACCAC
Source organism: Artemisia annua (assembly GCA_014162995.1). Classification (NCBI taxonomy): domain Eukaryota; kingdom Viridiplantae; phylum Streptophyta; class Magnoliopsida; order Asterales; family Asteraceae; genus Artemisia; species Artemisia annua. The sequence continues at coordinate 30,500 of LBNU01025104.1, read as the reverse complement.
TATTGTGCCTCACTTCTACTCCCCCATTGTTGCCCCTCTTGAGTAAAATGCAACATCACTTCGGTTTATGGATTGGGTAACCCAAGAGGCCAAGACGTATAAATAACATCAAAATACTACGATATGAAAGTGCTATACACATTTGAGAGTGATTATTGATCGAATTCGGTCGTTGACTATAAACATCTAAACACATACCGTTATTTCCAACATATTGACATATGGGACAATCTATAATTGAAGGTCTTGGACCATTTCAATGCAACCTTATACGAAACTTTTTAAATGATTGAATGATTACACGTATTACGTATATGGAACGCAAAAANTGACCTCCTGAGTGCATACTTCCAATCCCGGATATTGATTCGTTGAGCTACTGTACACCATTTATTCTCATCCAAGGCATAAATACGAGGGAACATAACTTTAAGAGGATGATCCCCACACCAAACTTCGCCCCAGAACTTAATAGAATTCCCGTCTCCAAGAGTCCGTTTACAAGCAGACATTAAATCAATGCCCTTCGATTGAAGTTGCGAAACCAAACGCAAGATAGCATTCCAAGGACTTTGAGACGATTTAACTAACCTTCCGCTCTCAATACCTCCATCAAGCCCATGTATACCTTTAATAACCTTCACCCAAAGATCATTAGAATTACATCGAAAGCGCCATATCCACTTAAACAGCAAAGAGGCATTTAAAGCATAAATACTTCCAATTCCGAGCCCACCCGTTGCCTTACTAGCCAAACACGTGTTCCATTTCACCCAAGTAACCTTTTTATCATCCAAATCACCTCCTATAAAGAATCTATTTCGCATGGATTCCAAATGTTTCCGTACGGTCGTGGGCATTAAATACAAAGACATATAATAAGTTGGAAGATTACCCACTACTGCCTTTATTAAAGAGAGTCGGCCGCCTACCGATAACAACCTTGCTTTCCATTGAGACATCTTCTTACTAAATTTCTGAATAATGCACTTCCAGTTTTCACATCGAGCCATATTACATCCTACAGGCACACCTAAATACGTCATTGGCAACTTCGAAACCCCACAACCAAGAACCTTGGCCATGTCTAAAACGTCCACATCAGAAACACAAACGCCTACAAGTTTACTTTTGTGAACGTTTATTTTTAACCCAGACACCAAATAGAAACATCTAAGCATGCAAATCAAATTATACGCGTTGGATTGGGACCATTCACCTACAAAAATAGCATCGTCTGCGTAAAATAAGTGGGAAATTTCCAGATTACCTTGACCGACAGAAGCACCTTTAAACATGCCCGTGTTCACAGCCTTACACGTAATAGCATGCAAGCCTTCCATAGCAAGGATAAACAAGAAAGGCGACAAAGGATCACCTTGTCTTAGACCTTTAAACATCTCAAACTCAGCTGTCGGGGATCCATTCACCAATATAGATGCCCGAGAATTCCTCAAACATCCATAAATCCATGAACGCCATTTATGCCCAAACCCAAGATTCTCCATGACCACATCAAGATAATCCCACCTCAAGGAATCGTATGCTTTCTCAAAGTCAACTTTGAAAACCATAAGATTTTTTTTCCGCTTACTGTACCAAGCCATACATTCATTCAAAATTAAGGGACCGTCAAGAATATTCCTACCTTTAATGAAAGCGGACTGCTCCACACTAACACAACTCCCAATAACCTTACTAAGCCTATTAGCTAATAACTTACCAATGATTTTATATTGGCAACCTATTAAACTAATAGGCCTAAACTCCGAAACAAATTTAGCATTACCAACTTTGGGGATCAAAGTAATAAAAGAAGAATTGCACCCTTTAGGAAAACACCCCGATTTAGAAAATTCGCGAACAAACTGCACTACATCAGGTTGGATAACATCCCAGAAATGTTTAAAGAACTTAAATGTAAATCCATCCGGACCCGGGGCACGATCACCACCGCAATCCCAAACAGCCCTTTTTATTTCTTCAATAGAAAAGTCACGCTCCAATGAATCTCTTTGCTCATGAGATATCTGATTAAAGGACACATCACCCACGGAAGGACGAGGACCACCTGAAAAAGAGAACCTGTTACGAAAATGCTTAAAGAATTCAGCTTTTACCTCTCCTGGTTCTTCTATCCAAACACCATTATTAAGAACGCCTTTGATAGCAATTTGACGCCGCTTTTTCTTTAACAAACTATGAAAGAAACAAGAATTTTCATCCCCCTCTATAGCCCACTTAATCCTAGCTTTTTGAGCCAAGTCACTAGCTTCCTTTCGATCAATATCAGCCAAGATTTTCATAGAAGAAACCCGAGAACTTAAGTCCTCTTTAGAGGCAATTCCTTGATCCACTTTGGCATCTATTAATGACAAATGAGATTGATGCTCCTTCCGCAACTGGTTATCAGACAGCTTCTTAGAGGAATTCCATGCTCGAATAACTTGTTTTAGATTTTGGAGTTTCTTCTTAAAAGAGATCATGCCGTTAGATTCATTGCTATCATAACTTTTCCAAGTATCAACTACCAGATTGTTAAACCCATCAATATCTAACCACGAATGAAAGAAACGGAACGGGGTAGGGCCGTAATCAAACACCGATTCTTTAAGCAAGATAGGCCGATGGTCAGGGACGCCTTTCTCCAAAACAGTACCTGTAATATGTGGAAAAGAATCATGAAAACCCTCAGTAACCAAGAAACGATCTAGCTTGCTCATCTTTGATGCCCATTTATCAGTCCAAGTATAACGAAAACCGCCCAACGAAATATCTATAAGGTTCAAATTATCTATAAACGAATTAAACACATCTGATTGCCTCTCATGGAACACACTACCAAACCTCTCTCCAGGCTCTCGAACCTCATTGAAGTCTCCCATAACAATAACATGGCCATCCCAATTAGAAATTAATTGAGATAAAGAAGACCATAAATCAATTTTCCCTGCCACACTTTGCGGAGCATACACGGCTATAAACATAATCTGTAAACCATATTGCAGCCAACAACCTTGAACAGCCACATAATTATCAACGCTAATAATTCTTTGTTTCTGAAACATCAACTTATTCCATATACACAAGATGCCTCCCGATCTACCCCTAGCAGAAATAAATGCGAAATCAAATTGAGAATTCCCCCAAACCTGACGTAGGATCCATAAATCGACACGTAACATTTTAGTCTCCTGCAAAGCTAGGAAATTCACATTATGAGAATGACATAAATTCCTAACCCAACGCCTTTTATTAGAATCTCCAAAACCTTGCACATTGATAGATAGAGTATTCATTTATTTACTATTTCATCACCCATATCCGCAATTATTTTAGTAAGCATATCTTGACATCCCTCCATGTTAAACCCTAAAGCCATGCCAACTTTATTGTACAAGTCTTTTTTAGATTTATTTGAAAACATAATAAGCTGATACATTTTTATTGTACAAGTCTTTTTTAATATGTGGTTAGTTTATTTGGATCATTATTTTCTTGTGTTGGTATTGCGTGTATAAGCTTTTTAAATATTTTTGTGAAACGTGAACACTTTGGTCAAATAAAACATAATATTAAAAAACAAATTTATTGTATAACATATCTAGAGCTAATTTTACTAGAAAATGCTAAAAAATGATACATAACTATTATTGCTTAAATTTATTTTAATTTAAATTATTTTTCATTTGTATGGTGATTGTAATAAAAAATAAAAAAAAATGTAATCGATCAATATTTGCTCGCCACAAAATATAGTCACAAGGTACCTGCCGCCGCATCGCGCGGGTACCCTGCTATTTAAAATGTATGCTAAATTTTAAGATACTTGATAAAAGAACAACAAAATGAATGACATACTTAATATTTTCTTGAAGACGTTACTTTTTTAATTGGGTCATGACCGCCATATCAGTAGGTGATAAAAGACCTATTTAGATGGTCAATCTCTAAAAAAACTAAATAAAAAACCGAGATGATAAGGTTTTTTGAGCATGCAAGACTTCAAGCAATAAAGAGAGAAACTAAACTTTTTGATCAATTTTCTTTCTTTTTCGTTTTCGGGAAGAGATCCAGTGAAGGGGGAGAAATTCATGGGAGTTGCATTTTTTTTTAGCATGCAAGACTTCAAGCAATAAAGAGAGAAAATAACAAGAATGAGAAATATTTGAAGCCACACATTTCAAATGAAGGGGGGAGAAATTCATGGGAGTTGCATTTTTTTTTTGTAAGTGCATCTAAAATGTACGGTTGTGGTTATTTCTCATTCTTTTTATTTTATTTTTATTCTCATTTGATCCACACTCTTTCTCTTTCTCGTTTATCTAAATACAAGTTAAATATAAAAATGAAACAGAGAACATGCCACTATCCTAATTTCTAGAAATATTAAAAACATGAAAAATGCAACCTAAAATCATGCACGTATATAACTATGCATGTAACCAATTTATTCAATTTTAAACATGCATGCACATGGAGATAATGGAGATTGGAGATATCAGATTTTTGATATCCGTAAGATATGGTCCTCATGCACGTCTTCAGACTGTAGCCAGGCAATGTTTGAATCGAGTCGGGCTGTGAAAACGTATCAGCAGGCGTCAACATTACGCTTTAAACATGTATATGTAAACATGATGCTAAACAAGCATTAGCCACTTCAATGAAAGCAATTCAAGAACAAATAAATAAATAGATAAAGGTGGAAACCAATTAATTCAAGAACATAAAAAAATATAATTATATTCTAGAGACAACACATTTTTTCTGATTTTCTTTTNCGAAACAAGACTCTCCACGTACTCTACGGCATACTTTTGGCTCCGATGCTTATAATTGGACGAAATGTTCAGCTTTTCATACGTGTTTTCCAAATAGTCGTAGATAATATGTTCTGAGGGATTCTTCATCAGAATTCTTCCGCTAGCCAATATACAAACCGATATATGATATGGTTTGCAAGTGAATGAACATTTTGGCAACCATGATTTCTCACCACCATGTTCCTTCAACACCCACAATTCAAATTTGTTATCATCGACCTTGTTAAGTGAACAAAGGCATCCATCGATCTATTGTACCCAAATGAGCCCTTTTAGCAAATGGTAGATGCATCTCTGAAAGTACCATATCTTTAACATTAAGGACCATTAACAGTTGAAGATTATTATATGCAACCCAATGCAAAAATCCATTCACAAATGTACCTACATAATTTTCAAAAGTAATGCATTTCTTGTTGAGCTGTATTTTTCTCCATGACCACGAACTCTTTTTAAAACTACAAACATCACATATATCAGATTTTTGTTTCAACCTAACAATCTTTAGGTCATTAGGGGTTGCACCATATCCAAATCCATATCCATGCTTCCAACAGTCACGATAATTAGGTGGACAGGGAAGTTCAGTGGACGCTCCTGTAACAGGATTATATAGAATCAACTTACGCGTATAACGCAAAAGGACTATCCCATTGAATGTTCCAATAACTCTGACACTTGAGTACCTATCCCATAGGTTTTTATAAGGATGACAACGCTTTAGTATAGAATGAGGCATGTCATCAGCTGGTACATTGTCGTCAATGAGATGAAGAGCTTCAGATAGGGGGAGAATGATACTTTTACGTGATCTAAAGTTCATAAAGCTAGGTTCTGTTAGCATACGATTCCAATGTTTAGATACACATCGAAACCTTACCAAGGGCTTTGCTGGTAGACATGCAAGTATATTGCGAATAATGTCATCAGGTAGGAAGTCCGCCATCACAAGCAAAATACAAGTTTCCACAGGGATGGGTCTACAAAACAAATACAAAGATATGTTTATCAAAAAACAACAATATATAAGCAAGTAATCGATCATTTATTCATATAGTCAGCTAAATACTACAAATAAGTCGACAATTCTGACTTGTACGTTTAGTTGGTACTCGTCACCTATTTATGTTTAGGGAACTTATATGGACAACAGGTTTAGATGATAAGAGATGGTCCGATGATACAATTTATCTGGTATAATAACCTGAAACTAGCAGATTGTAGAAAGCAACAAGTGAACCAACTACACAAAGTAATACCTAAATATTAGCATATACGTAAATAACAAAATTTTGATTTCTATTAGATCTCAGACTCAAACTATTAGACCACATAAATTATACATTACAAAGAGTGCTAGGTGTTGTTGGTCACGTAAGAGTTCTAGGTACTGTTGGTTATAGACGTTTTCACGTCAGCTTTTATTCTATGACACTCTAATACAACACCAAAAAAAACATCATCTACAATAACATTACTATAACATACAAAACAAAAAAAATCCTCACTCGCTCCAGTTTTACCCTAAAAGACAAAAACCGGGAAATTAACGCTTGTTACCACAATTGCGGTGGCACTCATAATGAGTGAGACGGAGCAATGGTGGTGGGTAGAGGACGCCATAGATGGCATTTTGGCACTATCATGTTGTTTATGGCATGCTGCACCCATTGCTCTAAGCTATGTGTAAATAAAGTACTTAAATTTAGTCGATATGACCTTATTAGATTATTATATTTCTTAACGACATGATGATAGAAGAGCGATTTGAGATGATCACTCTCCTTGGACGATATTTAACAACGAAATTAAGAACTCAAACTAATTTTCTCATTCTTTTTCTTTTTCCCTTCATTCAAAATAAAACGTACACATAGAAGGTAAATGCAGTTAACCTACTAACCTAATCTTTAGGAACATGGGACTTGACTCAATAATCAAACAGGAAATGAAAGCATGGCCTAATGCAGCTAAGCAGTGGTCCACTAAAATCCCATAATAAAATGCTTTTCTTGTGGTTGCAACTTCTTTGGATATGTGAAGATCTGTTGCCTCAACACTAACCCCACTCTTCTAGTAAACTATGCCATCATTACTTTATTCTTCTTAAAATAATGCATGACAAAAGACTTGGTCTTGACATGGGAAAACAAAAGAAAATGTTCTTCAACTTTCTGATGAAGACTTGGTCTTGACATTACGAACCCGCGCCTGGAGGAAATGTTTCTAAGCAAGGAAAGATGGATAACATGTCCTTGATAGTTCCGGTTTGGTGTGGAGAAAAATAATTTTTGGTAGATGACATTGGTGTCCCGGAGGAAATGTTTCTAAGCAAGGAAATGTTTCTATGTTGGATGGAAGATGACCATCTCTTGTTAGACTTTCGACGATTCACGAACCTGGGTGGTAAGCGGAGCGCGCAACAGGGAAAGGGGTATTGTTGGAGATTGTGATGCGACATTGTTTTGTATCTTGGAATAGGTGATGAGGCGGTGAAAAACGGAGCCATAGTTTGGTCGGGTTTAACGGTACTTCTAATAAGATCAGATAGCCGTTTATTACGGGTTGCAAGTTCTTTATTAATAAGTTTGAGTTTGGCGTTGATGTGGCTAATTGGTCATTGTGTAAGCCGTAAGGTGTGGGTAGTGATAAGTTTCGATTTGAGATGATCACTCTCATTAAACGATAACTAAACTTTAACAACTAAATTCCAAACTCTTAAACTAATTTTCTCATTCTTTTTCTTCTTCCCTTCATCAAAAACCAAACTTAAATATAAATAGCAAGACAGATGCAATTAACCTACTAACCTAATCTTTTGCAACAACACAAGGAATGAAGGGACTTGACTCAATAAGTAAACAGGATATGAAAGCATGGCCTAATGCAACTAAAATGCAACTAAGTAGTGGTCCGGCCACTTTATTCTTCCTAAAAGAATGCATGATAAAAGACTTGGTCTTCACATGGGAAAACAAACGAAATTTTCTTCAACTTTCTCATGAAGACTTGGTCTTGACATTACGAACGTATCACATGACCTTATTAGGTTGTCACGCATTACTAATTAACCTAAAAAATGTGCATTTATATTTTAAGCATACATAAACCAATTATAGATAAACATCTCGCATAGTCTCATTAACATATATATTATTCATCAATAAATAATCATCAACTTCGTAAAGAATCCAAAACTAGGGATTCTCTTGTCTAAGTAAACACACAAGTAGTTTAGCTAAATAGAAGTTTAACAATTATCAGTTTGAAAAAATATAGCACCTGATTCAATTGTAGCCAAGCTTGAAAAATTCAAATCACTATAAATGACGAACAATCGAATGGAAAAAAGATTTGGATGGAACGAATAATATAGTCGGCCTTCCCCTATAGAAATTAGGGTGTGTTTGTGTGTGGGCTGCAATTAAAAGGCTCAAAGCCCATTTTCATCACTTAATTTTCGTAATTGACCCATTTTCATAATATAATTTAGATAAACTAGGCGAGTACCCGTACATAGCAACGGTTCCTAGCGGCAGATAATTAATGATTTGTGATATTGTGGTGAGTGTTTTGTGTAGCGTTCAAAATAAAACGNCAGTGTATAAAAACATGTATTAAACCGCGTGTAAAACCACATATAAAACCGTGTATAAAAACGTGTATTAAACCGTGTAGAAAAGATTTTTTTTTTTTTTAATAAAATGAAGTTTTGAGTTAATTAAAAATGGCCGTTAGTATAAAGGACTAACATTGCAAATGATCGTTGGTTGAATGGATTAACGTTGCCTTTGTTAAACGGCCGTTAGTAATTTTTTAGACAAAAGGACGAAACTTGCAATTTGGGCCTAACCACAAGGACGATTTATGTAATTTACTCTAACGGAAAACCTTTATCACCTTAGCATTCAGTGAATAGAACGGATTAGTAAGTTGGATACACACAATATTAAAAAAAGAAAAAAAAAAAAAAAAGAAAAAAGAAGAAGATAGTTACACAACATAGTAAAATGTGGCAAGTTCGATACATTTAAAAACAATTATCATTTTTTTTCGTAAGTGTATCATTTCTCTTTATAAAATATGCTTCCCATATACATACAACACAAATACATATACTCATATCACAATATATTTCAGAAGATTCTCTACATATACTCATATCACAATGTATGTTACACTCATAAAAAAAACTAGGCGAGTACTCGTACATAGCAACGGTTCCTAGCGGCAGATAATTAATGATTTGTGATATTGTGGTGAGTGTTTTGTGTAGCGTTCAAAATAAAATGTGAACAGATCATAATGTAATTGCAAACGGTTGTACTGCACGATAACTAAAGTCTAGATAAAATTCTTAACATCTATCAAACAACATATAAAAACATTTAGTGAAACTTAAAATTAAACATTACATCAATTATAAAATAATACTCCGTAACTAACAAGATGTCACAAATAAAAATAGTGACAACAAATGTGGAAAGTTTGAAAAATATATTTTTTTTAATTATATGTATAAATCATTGTCTAACTTAGATTGATATATGACAAGTATACTTGATATATTTACTACACAAGTTTCAATTAGCATATCAATTTACAAAATATATTATCATTAAAGAAAGGATCTCTCAACCGATTATCAAATTTGAAGTACATATCATCTAAAAATCAACTATACATCATCTAAAGAAGGGATCTCTCAAAGATACATTACCATTAAATGCTAACATTAGTTAAAATTGATTTGAGATCGCTGTTGAATAGTGACTTCAAACATATATGGACATTATTTCAACTTAATTAGCCAACTAAAAGTCAAACATATATATACGAGTATACGACAGCTCAAGCAATCAACAAACAATTTTAATGCGTTTTTTCATTAACAAACAATATCACAATATCACACTCGAATTTTAAAACAAACATTTAATATATATCAATAATTTTTTATTTTTTTAACGGAATTTTAAAACAAACATTCATTATGGTTGTTGTTTACAAAAAAATGCTTGGTTTGAGCTTACTGGCTCGTGGCCTGCAAAGTTACAGCCTAGTAGTTACATGCTAGAGGCGTCGTACATACTACAGTACATTTGTCCTAATCGTTACTGTGCATAATATGGGAATGTGCCATTGTGTGTGCGCATCATAACAACTGCATATCAGTGGTTTCCAAAACTGTAGATGCCGTGATTATGTTGCTAATCACGTTTTGGCTTGAAGAAGACATTCAATACTTCGTCTCAAATTTTACCAACAGGCTGCCACAAATCAACAAACAAACACCACCTTTAAAACAGGAACACATGAAGCGTGCAAAATATATAATATGAAATACTCACCATTGTTGGGATAGCTGATTGCAGCATCCGGTTACCATGAATTTGTGCTTAGTATAGGCTGTTTGGATAGCTTATTGCAATAGCTTATTAACCTTGACTCGTGCTTCTTAGTCTTGCTTGGAAAGTTTATTTAGGCAGATAATAGACCGTCACCTGTTGATATTAGGGGCTTGAGTACCATAAGAGAAATGATACCGAATAAAATTCACGTCGAGCGTTTGTGAAGAATTTACAAACCCAACCCAAATGCTAACACGGTCGCAAAAGAGATGCCCGTATCTTATCCGCTACCCAACCCGTTATTTTGACACCAACTTTTTAAACCCATGAACCGTTAATTGCAACCTATAGAATGCCATCAACAACACAAAGACATAGCTACTGTAATGAAAATAATTGAAAGAGACATGTCATGATACAACTAATTAGGTGAAACAATCATGGAAATGAAAGTAGTTATCATGACAGATTCTAATATAGAAATCTGCAAAAATAAGTTTTATGTTTTTTCATTTTTTAAGTAGTGTTCTTTAGTTTTATCATACATACATATTAAAGAGAATAGTGAGGTGGAGCCATTCATGTTATAAATCAAAAACTAAGCGTTAACAAATACCCCAAAGCATGTCGTTGGCCCTCATGTTATGTGTCGTGTTATAAATTATGGTTACCATGACCCGTAGGAGCACTTTGTGAAGGCCGGTTTTGCAAAGGGCCACTAACATTCTGTGACATCATCACAACTTGTTGACTAAGCCGTCGCCCTAAAATGCAAGAGGAAGACACACGTACGCAATTGTTAAGGCAATTTCATAAATAGTTAACTTATAAAAACTTAAACTAAAAATGCTATTACCTATTGTTTCTTGCTTTCACTTAAAGATTTCCAGGTTCATGTTATTGACTTTTCTGAATAATTGAGAGTTAATTTAAGCAATATTAGGAAAGAATAATCTGAATTAAAAAGTGAAGAAAAGTAGAAGTTATCACCAATTATTCAAAATTACATGAAAACATGTTAAAGATTTTGCCATTTTGGCGAGTTTCACTCATGATGAATCATCCATTTTAGGAAACAAGTTTTATAAAAGGTTTTGAAATAGTCATTCATTTAAATGTCAAATATTTGACAATCTGAAAATGATATTTGTTAATGAAACTCTATTTCATTATTTAAATTGCCTCTAGCCAAGGCTTTTTTGTTCTGTTTGACTTCACATATATGAATAACCTACAGATAACAAGTGCAAAAGCAGAAAATAAATATCAAACTACGTCATTGGATGGTTGATATATCATATACTAAAAGCTTGAATACAAGTACTCAAGATGTATTGAAGCACTAAAAGAATTACCTTACAGGTCAAGTTGAATTGATTTCCTTGTTTGATCTCTTTCAGGGACAAAGAATCACTTGATGCTGTCAATAATTTTCGATACACAATATTAAGAATACCGACAATAAATAGAGAACCCAATAACATATTAATAGATAAACAAGTATAACTTCCAGGAAAGTCAAGACAAACATAACTATACTTTCTTAAACTTACCTGTTTCAGGTTGTGTACCTGTCTCAGGTTGATGACTAACTGTCCACTTTCTCAAGCGCTCTATGAACTTCTTATCTTGCCACTCTAGGATGAAACTTAGGCGAAACTTGATACGGTGCAAATTTTGAATCACATCTTCCTTCATATAACGCAAATGATGATAACTTTTTGTCGAAAAAAACATTTACCCCTGACCGGTGAGACTTTATCTGACATAAGTACAATAAAGAAAAGTTAAGTGGTGACAAAACAGACGATCAATGAACGTAAGATTTAGAGATGCATAAAAACTTTACAATAACATTATAACTATATTAACTACATTATAATAAATAAAAAGCACAGAAACACTTTAAAACTATAAAGAGTACATTAATAAGACAATAGATAGGATTACCACAACACGCGAAAGCTGAATGATGTCACCAGCTGATTCAACACGAGGGAGTTTTTCAAAATTTAACAAAGATCCCAGAGTTGGATGCGATTCGTCAACAATCTTTAGTGTGCAACAACAATCTGCAGAGAACCAGTAAATAAGGCAAAACTGTTATCTCAAATTAATAGAGTATATAACATGCAACACTCATTATTATATTAAAAGGTTAGTTTACAACAAATGTTATTTGATAAGCTCACAATAAACTATTCTTTGAATTTGGGATGGTACAACTGCTAGCTCAGAAATAACCTTTATAGAACTTTTCATCAAACTACTACCAACCGCAGCCGTAAGTCCGGCCTTTTTTTCATCATTGCCAGTCAAAAGTTAGTATACGATAAGTATCCAGCGGAAAATATGTTTGAAAGAGAACAAATGGTAAAATAACACCTTCTGTGTTGAAATGATATGGAAGCAGTAGAGATAATACATGTAGAGGCCAACCAACTAATTAACAACTTTCATCAAAGCACTCATTTTTCTGAACTACTTATATCTAATATAACCTATTGTTTCTTGTTTTCACTTAAAGATTTCCAGGTTCATGTTATTGACTTTTCTGAACCATTGATGCAACACCCTGTATGCATAATTGAGAGTTAATTAAGCAATATTAGGAAAGAATAATTGCTTTCAAACCATTAAGGTATAATTAGTAACAGAAGTGGTACTCACCTTGAATCTCAACATCAAACAATGTCATCAAATCAGGTGGCCGCAACTTCAATTTCCAGTGGTGACAAAGGCAGCGGTGGCGGCGGAAGGCTGCTGCAAGCCGCGGCTGAGATAAAAAAAATGATAAAAATGTTACACAAATTCAGATCTGTAAATATAATCAACATATCTATAAAAGAGATTCTTCAAAACTTGTTTATTATATATAGATCTATGAAAAAAATAAGAAAAGACCTCAAAAAATAAAACACCTTCTCTTTGAGGGTTGGTCTCGATGGTGAGGGTTTTGTGGTGGAGAGTTAAGGTGGTGGTGGGAGTTCGTTGGTGGTGGCGTTAAGTGGTAGTGAGGGGTACGGTGGTGGAGGGTTAAGGTGGTGATGGGGTTTCATGGGTGCAGGGATTTGCTGGTGGAGGGGTCGGTGCGTGTGCCTTCGTTGGTGGTTACGGTGGTGGAGGCGTAATGGCGGCGGTGATCAAATGGTGGTGATGGTATTAGAGAGAAAAGAGAAAGGGAGATTTGAGGATACGAGTGTGATGTGTGATAATTGGAGCGTAATGCGGGTGATGGTACTTTCCATCAATAGTTGATTTCAGGTTCGATTACATTCATTGACCGGCAAAATGGCAATGATTTACATTATTGAGTTGACAAGGGTAAAATGGGATTGACTGAAATTTCAGTTTTCCACAATTTCACTTTGACTTATTTCTCCATTATATGTAGTGAAAGATTACCCTTCGTTCACACGAGTGTTTATCATCCAAAATCTCTTACCACAGTCCATGATTTTTTTCTGCACGAATGATCCTTATACTAATAGTTATAACAATAATGATGGTTATCGTTCATAGACAAGAATTAATGATATCAATTTTTTTGATCGAAAACAGAACATCTCAATTTGTGTCTCTTGAGGTACTTAACCTGATACGAAATTTTACTCCAAAAGTTACACCTTTACTTTTTAACGGATTTGCACCGTGTGGAGAACAGCATGTCATTTTTTAATATAAAATAAACCAAGATAGGAATTTCAAACAAACTTTAAGTACATATTTATATCGGAATTTGTCATTGTACAATGGTAGTCATTAATTATCGTCGCTCCATTATCTCCCCTAATGGGCAAAATAATCTTTAAATAAACAAGTCAAATGACCTTTTCAAGACAATCTTTTTTTAGAAGGCAACATTCAATAAACCCTCAAA
>LBNU01025104.1:0-16178 GCA_014162995.1 Artemisia annua | reverse complement strand
TTTTTTTTTAGAAAGGCAACAATTCAATAAACCTCAAAAAAACAAAATACAAACTAAAGGCATCCCACCTCAAATAATCAAGATAATTAAAAGAGGATGAGACCCAAAAAAAAAGACTAAAACATACTAAGAACTAACACTAAACAATCTCTTTAGCCGAATGAAACACAACTGACACATGAATAAGTTGAATTCATGGTACCATGACTATCCTAGACCAAGACAGTAGACCCACCAACATTGCTGCACCATTTGGGTGAGGAAGAAACCATTAACTAGAACAATGGAACTAGACAAATGGTACCACTCCATCCAAAAAAGACAACACTCCAAATGAACAACCCCACTAGGCACACCACACTGGAACTTACAACACAAAAATAAACACTCTGCAGCAGACGAAAACTGAAACCATAAGTGACAGACCAGATATTACACTGGCATATTGTTTGCTTTGTTAGGATCATGTAGCCATTTTTTTTTAAGACAATCTAAGATGTGTTTTCTTGCTAGCTCGTTATTGTACTTGTTAACATGTTTTCGTATCAAAATTGCCTAGTCAATAATCAAAGGATTATGATGTTCAAAAAGAAAATCAAAGGATTATGAGTTTCAATACCTTAACTAAAAAACATTCAAATATAACACAAAGTCATTATTTCTCATCCACAAGAAACTGGTTCCTCCACAATTGTGTCAAGTAATGGTTTCCTTGACCTACAAGCAACCAACCTATGACTAAACTCTGGCAACTCGACCAAAACCATGCTCCGTTGCTCAGCTTTGTCCTCACCCATGACCATTGCATGATCACCACCCTCTGATGACTTCCCAGAAATCCGCTTAGCAGCACTATTAGCCGCCATCCAAAAAACCGCCATATCAGCATGTGTAACCATTGAATTCAACCTCCTCATAGGAAACATGATATAAATATTTCCAGACTCCAACTCTTCATCAGCGGACAAAGGAGAAAACCTTCTATTTATGTTCAAGGACACCGAGTTGACAAGAAAAAAGTTTGGACACTCGAACATAATCTCTGCAGCCTTCACGGACTCTTGATATTGTCGTATTTCGCCACTTGGGAATATAACTCTTGCTGCTTTGTTGGTTTTGATTCTAGGCAGCAGCATGAGATTGCATGATGAAGCATAGTTTCCCATTTCGAAAGATGTTTGAAATGTTGAAAGGAAAAATGGGGAGAATATTGGGACATAAAAAGTTATATTTATGCGTGTGAATACGTAATGAAAAGGGGAAGAAAATGTCACGCAGATAATTACGGTCGACTTAATTTAATATTGAAAGATGTAACGTGAGAGGGAAATTAATAAAATACTTTACCTCATCATATTGGGAGTAATTATTTTAGCTATATTTGTGTGCAAAACTGATTTTTTGACATGATTTTGAGCGTTCTTTGCGCATCATGGCCCTACATCTTGTTAAATAGAGTAAATCTTGTGATTCTATCATGAAACCTTAATTCACTTAAATTCCTAGTCAGGTTTTACTAGGCAAAGTATACATATGCATAATAAAACTCTATTTGACTCAAATCCACAATCGGGTTTGAATTATGACTATCTTTTTTCCAATGTTTAACACCAAAATTTTATTAACATGTGTCGTGTCTATTACTTTGGTAGTCTACGCTTGATTTCTTCAAATTTCTCTTTCTCGACACTTGATTTCTTTAATCATTGTTTTGACAAACCCCACATCCATGTTAACACATATTTCAAATGACGCCACTTGAATATAGATGCAACGTGTATATGTTAACATGATGGTTTTTTTTTTTAAAGGGATTCATAACGATAACGCTTTACAAAGCTTTATAAATATGAACATATAACTAAACTATAAATCTTTCTGTTTCACAAAACTTTTGTTACTATGTACAGACTTTTTAAAACTTTATAATTATCTCATAATATGTATTGAATTATGAAGTATTGAAGTGGGCTAGGATGTTAAACATATTTAAACCATGTAAGAAAATGGTGGCTCAAACCAAAACTAAAAAATAATGTCACGTCATGTCACCTCATCATTTCTCCTTTTTCAATTCATTTCACTCACACACTCAAAAACCTCTTCTCTCATGGCTCAAGCCAAAACACAACTTTTAGGATCCACTGTTTTATTTTATTTTTCTTTTTTTAAACCCACTAACTTTTCATTTATTAAAATAAAAATAGAGTAAATTGCATTTTTGGTCCCTGTGGTTTGGCCAAATTGCAAGTTTGGTCCTTATCCTTTTGAAAGTGCAACGGTAGTCCTCATTTTGAAGTTTCGGCTGCATGCTTAGTCCCTGACCAAAGTTAAATGACTAAACTACCCTTGTCTTCTTCTTTTTCTATTTTCTTTCCAATTTTCTTTTTCTTTTTTTTCCTTTTAATATCAACAAATAAAAAAACTACCACAATCAAAACCAAGAAAAACAACAGCCAAGAACCAAGAACAACTACAAAACCTAAAATAAACCACAATCAAAAACCTCGATTTTCAGCTAAAGATCTTACAAAAAAACAAACCACAATCAAAACCTCAGTTAACATGGCGGTGGATTCAAACCCCGTGNAAGAGTTTTTTTGTTTTGTGTTTGTGTGTGTGCTTTTTTATGATTATATGGAAGTATTTTAATTTGTTGATATTAAAAGAAAAAAAAAAAGAAAACTAAAAAGAAAATAGAAAAAGAATAAGACAAGGGTATTTTAGTCATTTAACTTTGGTCAGGGACCAAACATGCAGCCAAAACTTTAAAATGGGGATCACCGTTGCACTTTCAAAAAGATAGGGACCAAACCTGCAATTTGGCCAAACCACAGGGACCAAAAATGCAATTTACTCATAAAAATACAAATTATAGTTGGATATTTTCTATCACCTCTTGCAAATTGTTCGTGCCACCCTTTCGCCTCGGACAGTTTGTCCATTCCCAGTGCATACAATCAATGCTTTCAAGCATTTCTCAAAACCCATGAACCCTCTTATTTGTAGAATATAAATTTTGAATGCCATTAAAATCTGTTTTCCTAAAAAACTTAGACATGTAGACATGTACAAATCAATAATGCACTTAGTAAAATAATTTAGACAATCGCATGCACAACGTTCACTAATTTGTAAATAGTCATCAAATGCATTAGGTGTTGTATTGTATGCCAATTAGCGTATGGCGGAATTACATCTCATAATAGGACTTATACTCATTTTACCCGTGCAATCGGGTCAGACTCTACAGAATTCTAATGCTCAGGAAGAGGATCAAAAGTATAAGTAGATATACCTTCGACTATTTCTAAAAATAGTTTCATGCTCACACGATATCGACGTATAAAATAGTACTCCGAATATTTTAGATTATTACTAAAATAGTCGGCCAACAAACGTTCTTCTACAACATCACGTTCATAGCATATCGAACTACGCGAGTGTGAACTTTGACCTTTTTGTTGTTGCAACGATTGGTGATACTTATAAGCTTTCATTAAAGGCAAATACTCACCTACATCATCGGATTCACATACACCATCCATGTTAATAGTTTACAATATTTGATGTTTTTTTAAATATTATGATAAATAGGATACAAAAATTATATGGAAAATGGTTGAATTGGGTATGCTATATATAAAAGTGGACTTAAAGAAAAATTAAACTCAACCTTTGTTAAAAAGAAAAAAAATAATAAAAAACTCAATCGTTAGAGGGGTCAACAATCATTTTTTCAAAATTTCTTGTCTTTAGCTCAAGCCACTGGCTATACGATCTCAATGACGCATGGAAGGAGGGCGGTAGTGAGGTAGGAGCACTATGTCACGTCAGTTTGGTGTCGACTATGCGCTATCATACCTGATGCTTTAAGAACTAACTATGGAGAAAAATACAAAATAAAAGTTTAGATATGTTTTAAACTTTTTCATTAAACTATCATTGTAAATGCTTTAACTTTTGATCTACTTACATTGATAAATTATTTAATATAATAGGTCGATAGTGTAGATTAAAGAAAACAAATATGAAGACGTCTTATTTGCTAGAATCATGAGATCATTTTGTATAAGCGCCTTTGATATAAAATTCATAAGCCAATAGCTCTTTTAAAATAAGCGCCTTTGATAGAATTCATAAGCCAATAGCTCTTTTAAAATAAGCTAATCTAAAGACGTACTTAGATATTGAGTTACTCCCTCCGTCCCAATTTATTTGTCAACTTTTGACTTTTGAAGTTTTTTTTTTCAACTTTGACCTTAAATTTTGTTGTTTGTG
The DNA here is from genome assembly GCA_014162995.1 of Artemisia annua. Lineage (NCBI taxonomy): Eukaryota > Viridiplantae > Streptophyta > Magnoliopsida > Asterales > Asteraceae > Artemisia > Artemisia annua. The sequence continues at coordinate 11,897 of LBNU01025104.1, read as the reverse complement.
TTATATAATACTTGATGGAAGTTATACCCAATGAAAATATATTTAAAACTCAATCAATTTATATATTTTGCATCAAGTATTATACAACACAAAAAAGAATATTTGAGGTCAAAGTTGTAAATGAAAGACTTTAAAAGTCAAAAGTGGACAAATAAATTGGGACGGATGGATTAATGAAATATGATAAGCTTGTATTTTTGTATGTATCATTTGACGAAATATTTATGTATTCACTTTTAACTCTTTGTTTAATAAACTTGTAAAAATAGGCCAATTTTGTGAAAAATTTTAATTGGGTATATTTGGATACGGTGTAGGATCACATTTAAAACAATATTTAGTTGTTATGTAAGTGAATAAGTTTTAATCGCCTATTTCACAAGACCTTCTAACAACATTTACGTTAAACTAATGAGAAATGCTATATTTACAAAAATTTGTACAAAGAACTTTTCACAAAAGGATGTACAGTATAATGTATTTATAGGAAGATAAAAATTAAAAAAGAAGAGAAAGAATTAATTAAAATATTTTTTTTATTGAAATTAAAAAGAAGAGAAAGAATTAATTAACTATTTTTTTTTAGGGAGGTGTTATGTACACATATGTATTTACTTCATACCAATGTTGCAAAACTCGCTAGGCGTAGGCGGGGCGGTCGACCACCTTCGAGGCGGAATTCGCCTAGGCGCCGCCTAGGCGGATTGGAATTTTTTATATAAAAAAATTAAAATTATATATATTTGCTATAAAATATGCATAATTTATATATATTTTAGTAATTTTATTAATGTTTTCATTATTTTTAATTATATATCTTTTAAATATGTTGTAAAATTTACATTATGTGTGATTTTTATTAAGTTTTGGGCTTAAAGTCTACTTCAAAATTTTATTGGGCCTATGTATAAGTTTTTAATGGGCATAAAAAAACCACTAATAATATGTTATATTATTAGGGTTACACTAGGTTATATTTAATACTCCCTATATCTCAGCAGCCCCACATATCTCTCTTCACCCTCTTGTCTCCCTTCTCCCTCTTTTCTCTGCTCCATTTCAAGAAAACAACCAAGCTTAAACTAAAACAAAATCAACAAAATCAAAAGCCCAAAAATGTGTTACAATCTGTGTTATTTGGAAGTTGCATGAAAAAAACGTGGATATGAAGAAAAAAAACCCAAAATCTGAAGTTAAACCGGCGTTTTCCGGCGTTGACCGTCGCTGATCGGCGTTGACCGACCAGCCACCTAGGCCGATTTGGCCCGCCTAGGCGGTTCGTTGACCGCCTTTTGACTAAAACGCCTAACTTGGCCGATTTGCTGCAAATCGCGGCGGTGGGTGGCCGACTAGCGCCTAGGCGGCCGCCTAGGCCGCTTTTTACAGCACTGCTTCATACACATAAAATATAGTGGGAGGAGTGTAGGACCATTAGGATCATACAAGCAAATTTTATGTGTATCAAGTAAAAATATATGTGTACATATCACTTCCTTTTTTTTTACTGATGACATATCATTTTTGTGAAAGACTTTTTGCAAATTTTTTGCGGATGCTCCTATTAGTCTGAATCAACTAATAATCTAAATGCTCAATTTTTATTTTTCTATGTTTTACATTAATTTTGTTTGATCATTTGTTTAAACACCTTAACTTTTGTTACAATATTTTTATATGTTTATTTAGTTTAAATCTTTAAATTTGAACGTGTATTTAATCAAACCTTTAACTTTAGATGACGATTTACATAAATCGTTATTTTCTAGCAAGATTTTTATTACTAACTTTACATTTTAATGACTTGAATAAAATATACTAGGTCATAACTAGAGTGTTAAGAAAACCGCAAACTCGAAGAACCAGATTGATTTGCTTGTTTCGAAATTTGAAAAAACTGATAACTGCAAAATCAAGTATATCACCGCTTGTATCAATTCAGTAAGTGAGAAAAGTAATAATCGTGCTTACAACGAAAATATTTTTGCTGACATGACTGATTAACAATGCCTTAGATGCTCATTGTACTTTGGTTCGGTTGTGTTTGGGTATGTTCACGCACTCATAATCTTTTGTCGTGTTCAAGAAGGTGCAACACACAATTACTTATCTTTTTAACTACCTCAACTTACTTATTTAGTGAATATCTATATTTATAACAGTTTTGAAATAAAACCTCAATAAAATTATATTGTAAGAAGTTAATTAATATTTCATCTAAGGCTAAAAGTTTAATTATATGGTTTAATTAGAAAAATTATATACTATGTATACGCAGATCTCACACAAAACCCACAATAATCGTAAAGCATAATAATCTAAAAGATATATNGGAACATACGTGTTAACATGAGCATATTGGTGGTTCTTTTTGAGAAAAAAAAAATATAATTTAGGGTGCGTTTAGTATGTTGTCATGAATCACAATGGGTATGAGTTTGATAGTAGTGGTGAACCCCTCACCTATGATAGATCAATTCATTACTCTTTTGTGAGAAGTATAGAATAAATCTATTATTCATTCCAATAATAGTGAGTCATCATCTTAAACAAACATCATGTATCACATTGAACAAGTAAAGCTATATATCAAATTGATACGTTGTTAAAAGTTCACTTTTTACGTTGAGGAGTAGATATGATTCAACTAACTTGATGATGCATCTAATATGTCTATATGTATTTAATTTTTAGCTAAAAAACATATTAAAATGTATATAAAAACATGCATCTCTAATTTGTAATTATAGTTATTTTTTATCATTTTTATTTTAAAATTTATTTTTTCATTGATCCTAACTTTATGGTTTGTGGGATAATATAAATTATTGTTACAAAAAAAAATAGGCGATAAAATAGAAAATGAAACCAAGTAAGCTAATAGACCAATCAATAAACAAATGCCTCTGAATGCAAATAAACAAATCCATATAAAATAAGCAAATAATCCAAACAACATTTGAAATCTGGATTTGCAAACTTTGGACTCAACAACAGTGAACACATCGCCCACAACACTCCAATTCCCAGTTTCCAAATAATAAATCAAAGAATGCGATGATGATGGGTGTTGAAATGGATCAAGTGAGCAAAGAAGGTGAAGATATAATGAAACAAGCAACAGAAGCAGCGGATGATCTGTACAACATTCGAGACACTTATTTCCCTTCAAACCCTAATGACAAAATCACTAAATTACAATCTCAGTCTCAAATCGCTCTTAATCTCCTCGATTCAATCCCGCCTGGTACAAACACTTCTTTTAACACTTGTTTATGTGTGTTTGTTTGAAATAATGTTGTGCTAATTGATTAGATTAGGTTAGGTTATATATATGTAGGATGGAAGTGTAATGTTGCTAATGTAGACTAAGCATTTTGTCGTTATTACAGAATGTCGTTGTTTCTTAGTTAGGTTATGATGTTTATATGTGACATATTCGTCAGGCGCCCTGTTAGGTTCAAAACTCACTACGTACAGATTTGTTTGTGGCTACGGCCGGTTAGGACGCGTGCATATGAGTCAAGGTTTATAATGATAAACTTGATCAAAATGGCAAATGAGGGGAGTCTGGTTTCACAAAAGGAAGGACATGGGTGCGGCTTCAATATTTTATAACCGTTACCTTTTGATTTCTCATTCCCTATTATCGGGTTTTGGGTGACCCCCAATCTCTAAATTAAATAACCAAATCCGAACCAAAAACTGATTTACTAAACTGGTTGAAACTAATTAACCGGCCAAAAATCCAAAGTTCAATTGGGTCGGGTGGTTATTCGGTTATATCCATATAAACACCCTACTGAACAGGTATAAACCTCATCCACTACCCGTGTATAGGAGCGGTAGTATCGAAAGTATTGGTTACTTGAGATGTTGTGTGGCTGCTGATGCCGCTAAAGTTGGGGGTTAGCTTTATATGAATCTTAGTATAAAAAAATGCTTGATTGATGAAAGGGCAGAGTGTAAAAATGACAACCAACTTGTTACTTAGAATCCGTTTTAGCGATCTATATGTTTTAAACTTATAATAGGCTGTTAAGTTGGTAGTAATGACAAGTTGGTTGCTATTATGGTTAGGAAAATTAGACTTAGTTCTAGTGATTGTAAAAACGGCAACGTTGGTTGCTATTACGTGCATAAAGCCCCTTCCTGAAACTAGGTAAGATGTTAAAAGCAGAAATTTACCTTGGAATAGAAAGAGTTTGGATATTAAGGATGAAGCTTGGTTTACAATATGAAAGTGTTGCAGAACTTGCAGTGATGAAAGGGTAGACATGATAGTTAGAACTTAGGAGTAACATATCTGATTATTAGATATCAGTTTTACAGGAATGCGAAATCGACAAGTATGTTAGTCATATTAAAGTGCTCTAGTGGACAGGAAAAATAAGATCAGTGAGATGGTAGCAAGACAATAACATCTACTGGCCATAATGCTTGGCCGCTTTAAGTCTAGAGGAAGTTTATAGACATACTTATCTACAGTTTTACATTTGGTTAAGTACAACTTAACTAAATGCATATTGTGTACTTTAAGAACATCAAATACATCTCAGTCATCTTAAAATAAGACCCTGTTTCATGAAAATGAAAAGTGTAGAGTGTACTTATCTTTGGATGGAGAAAGTACGAAAATGACAGATATGCAGGTAGAAATGAGGACCACATGCTTTTAACTATAGTAGCATCCCAAATACTTGCAGTTGCACACTATGGCCCATGGATGGTGTCCTGAGCCTGATCTGTCGCCTGACTGTCATGCGTGTGGGAGCCCGAGGGTGTGAGCGCCATGGTGCAGGCCCCATGGGGGTTTTCCAGGTGCAGTGCCCTTGGTTGGTATTTGGTTGATATACTCATTTACAAACAAGCTAACAGGGTTAATTGAGTCTCAAACTCATATATCATCTAGCCTTAATAACTCTAACTGATGTTCAACTGAATGTTTAATGAGCTGTAGTAATGTATGAATTCATTTACTACAATTATGCTGTGCAGAACAAAGGAAATTGCCTACGCAGCGTGCAACATATGAATACTTAAAAGGAAAGATATTAGATGTCTTCCCCGAATATTCGAAAAAAGCAGAAGATCATCTTTCTAAAGCTGTAAGTTAAAAGGATCATGGTCTTTGAATTGTGGAAATGACTAATTTGAAGAAATTCTCTAAATTTGAATCAGCTGTTGGCTTTTACAGGTTAAGCTGAATCCATCTCTTGCAGACGCTTGGCTATGCTTAGGAAATTGTATTTGGAAAAAGGGTGATCTGCCCGCAACAAGGAACTGCTTTAACCTTGCTCTAAGCAAGGTTGTTATTTACATATATTTCTGTTTGCTTTGACATTACTAATTCTTCGCTTAGTGAACTTCCGAGATTTCTAATTGTAATGGCTTATACAGGGTCCAAACAAAAGGATACTAAGCCAATTATCAATGCTTGAAAGACGGATGGCTCAAGGCAAGAAACAGTGCTTGTTTAAATTGGTTGTTTAATCATGTTTTTCATCACCAATACTGTTTTGTTTACGATTCCTAATTATTTCATGCACCACAATTCACAAATATTGTGTTCGCTCATTAAGCTGTTTCTTGAACTTTTATTATCCATATAGGTGCAGAGAATCAGGAGGAAATTGTTGCTGAAAGCATAAAACACGCAAAGGAAGCTATTGCCTTAGATGTCAAGGATGGAAATTCATGGTGTAAGATTTCGTCTAATTGTTAAAAATCCATAGATGAGTCATAACTTATATAGTTAGAATAAAAGATATAAGTTCTGGGTAGAAATGGTGGTCTGAACCTTGTATTCTAATGACAGACAACCTCGGGAATGCTTGTCTTACGTGTTTCTTTGTGACGGGGGCATGGGATCACAGCAAATTACAGCAGTCGCTGAAAGCATATCAAAATGCAGTATGTTTGAAAAATCTTCTTATAAATCTGTTCTCTTGTGGATATCACATAAACTAATCTTATATTCTTATCCCACCTTATGCTTTCATGATGTAACAGGAGAAAGATGAAAGCATGAAGTCGAACCCAGACCTATATTTTAACTGTGCTACTGTAAGTTTCTCACTTTAGGCCATCTTCAGCAACCTTATCTCAGGCTTTTTTGTTTTTTTTCCTTTTTAATGATTGTTTTTCCTTCTATTATACTCGTATCTCGTATGTTTTTATCGACCCCGAAAACTTTATTTTTACTATGAAGGTAAATACATATCTAGAGAACTATGAGAGGGCACTCAGTGGATTTGAAGCAGCTGCATCAAAAGATCCTTGCCTTAATGCTGCCGAGGAAGTTCAAAAGATGATTAATCTTTTCGATAAGTTAGACACGATGTTGAAGGTAATTTCTATTTCTTGATGAGGATGGAACAAGTGGTCAGATAATTTATTTTTATTTAATCTTAATTTTGATTGAAATTGATTGAAATACCACATGTTTCTGTTTCACCTCCATGAATCTTTTGTCATGTATTGGTATCATATGGATTTACCACTCTATTAGTATAATCGCATACTATTTAATCAGTTTGTTCTGGTTTTGGGCCCAAATAAATATGAACATCATCTTATGATCATAAAGCTCGAGTATTTGATATCATACTATTTGTTTTCTAGGGACAAATTAAGGCTAAACGACTTGCATCCTTGACGTCATCTCTTACTGAAGTTAAATGTAAGCTACCTGATTCTATCAGTTGTAATAGACACAATCTTATGTGTTATGACATTGTTTCATATTGGTATTTTTATTTTTGGTTTCTAGTGAACCCATCTTACAAGAGAGCCACCGTTTGTAATTTGTTGGACGGTCTTAACAAGACAATTGCAATAGTGGGAAAAGTACTTTTCTTCGTGAAGCATGACAATGTTACTCCCCTGTAAGTAACTCTGCTCTTCTGTTAAAATTCCATATCAGGTGTGGGGATTGGAGGTGGCAGGATAAACGGGTTGGCTAATGGGTCAAAATGGGTCCCTCTTGAAGTTGTCTTTTTTTGGTATGGGTCAAAGTGAGTCAGGCTGGGTTTTTCCAACATGTTCAGCGATTTGACCTTTTTTTCTAGCTAAACAATTTTAAATGGCCTGATTAAATAAAACACAACCCCAATGGTTTTATAAATAATTATGGGTTGTAACTACCATATTTTGTGTGGTTGTGTATATGATGGGACTTTGAAAGTATCGTTGAATCTTGCAGGTATTATCTGGTGTGTGATTCGAGTCAAATGTGTTTTGTCCTTACAGTATATGGGATAAACAGTGATGCCGTAAGTCTCTTGAATCTTATTCTTACAACATAAAGGCAAAAGTATGTTGATTTAAGAGAATCTCCGTCCATATGAGAAACAAAAGCGCAAATTACTTTTTAATAACTTACTGTTTCTAACATTTAGTCACTTCTTTATACAGATCAAAGAAGGGGACCAGATCACTCTGTTGGATCCAAATTTCCGTAACAATGATTTCTCATGGAACGAAAAGGTTTGTTCTTTCTCAAAATCTAAACATATTCTCATTACTCAAAAGATAAACCACCTTCTGTTGTACATAAAGTAGCTGCTTTCTAATCTTTGGCGCCTTTAATGATAGTACAATTTTTGCAAATAATATCTTGCAGCACTATCAGTTTAGATCAATACGTGTGGATTTTCCGGAGCAAGTGCACGTGAATGGGAAACCCATCCCTCCTCACCATTCTGTCCGCTCATCAATTTATGCACAACATAAACCTTAAAGATCTTGTAACCTGTATCTGGCAGCGAAGAGAAAATGAAATATACTTGATAGAAGATGACATGAGATATACATGAATGCATAGGAGTGTTTAATCTTATTATTTTGCGTTTAGGGGGCAAGATTGGTTTTATTTGGTGAGGTATTGGTGTACAGACAAATGTTTGTCTATAACTCGTGCAAAGTCCCATTTCAAGGATAACGATTTTGTTGCAGTGTTTTATAGCTCGAAATGAAGCGGTTTACAGTTAGTTCTTAGTCATCATGTGCTACATTAGTGATTAGTGATTTTTCTTTATTAGACCCTTTCACAAGAATGTCTTGCCCAGATTGATCAAGTATTTGAGTGTTAGCTAAAAACCTTTATTTGTCACATTATCAACTCAAACATTGCACTCCCTATACATAACTACTTCATATATCCTTTTTCATTTTTGCAACACTTAAAATTGTAGCATTACATACAGAAAAAGGTATCAAAATTCTTTTCTTATGTATATAGTAACAAGTGGCAGTAACCCGTCGCGTTGCGGCGGGGGCATCTACAAACGTTTACACTGGAACATGTTGGGTTCGGTCAAGCTAGCCGTTATATTTTCTGTAGGGTGAGTCATACAAAATTATGCAGGTGCCCCTGCATTTGTGACGAGCATTATATTTTCCATGGGTCATTTGCCTTTATTGGCAACTGTTGTGCGTGGTAGATTGGAAACAACAGGAACTGTAGAAGTATTCCGTATAGCATTTCCAACCTGAATTGTTTCGAAAGCAACGTCGGCCGTGGTACGGTGAATGGTTCCTGTTGCAAAGTCCAGCACCAACGGTCCACGACATACGACTGCACATGATAGTATAATTCAATTGAGAAAACAACTTGCAGGACATATTGATGTAAAAGCGTAAGTGATGAAAAGACGTGTGATAATGAAAAAGAACATTAAGGGTAACCTTTGGATGAAAATAATGGAGAAGGCTGTGGCGCCATACGCTCTTGAGTTAGCAGTGTAAGAGGCTGTTCAGTGGTATGTACAACAATGGGTGCCAACAATTCAGCTCCAGTGGCGAAAAAGGCGTTGTCACCTACGTAATAGGAAATCAAGTAAGGGTTAGAAAAGATGTGTGATTGAACAACTGATAAGCATTCATGTAAAAACAGTAAACAACAAATTACCACAAGTTTGGCTGCAAGAGGTCGGCCTCCTGTGTTCTCAACCTCTTTGTATGCATTCCCGCACAACACCCTCGGAATCACCTTGTTTTCTTTTCAAAAGCGAATTTTCACAATCGTAGAAAGACATATACCCCGGTAACATAGATAGGCCCATCTGAGATGAGTCAGGGACACAGGTTGGACAGACAATGTATCACTAACAGTACGACACACATTGGCTGCGGAAACCTCTGCCACAAAACCACGATGGTCACCCACACAACCGGTAGCAACCGCATCTCCATTGCCACGGCGTTGAACATTCCCGAACGTAGACGTTACGTAAGTAGGCCAAATTTACCTTTTTCTCCATTTACCATGGTTAACATACACAAAGCATATATGGGATTCCGAGTAATCCAGTCGAAAAAGGGAATCAAAGAAACTCAAAAAGAGATATAGGCAAACAGTGTATGGCTACTCATTTAATGACACAGCAAAGAAGTTAGCAACGTATAAAAAATGGAAGAAACAAAAGTACCATGCAGGTGCAAACCAAAAACGTGTTCGCAGTAACGGACATTCGTTTCTAAATAACAGTTATTTCTATGAGAAATGAACATAAGGAACAAAACATGCAATAACAGTATAGCTCAATCAAGTAAAAAAAAAAAATTGCTGAACACAGAAAATCCAGGCAAGCCAAAAACATGGGACACCAATACCAGCGCATGCAAGGGAGTGTAAAAAACGTGAAGGGAGTTAACATCTTGAAAAGACGGTAATAAAGTAACTCAGATTTGGAGCACCTACCTTCAAAGTTGGTGAGTTGCTTCTGGAAGAAGGAAGTTACAATGAGAAGATGAAACGGTAATCCAAAAGATTATACCTCATAGGAAAAGGCCAAACAAAAAGTTGTGGATACCCAAAATTGGGCTCAAGCAATGCACTTGATCCCACGGTAGCAACTAGCCCAACGAACAAAAGAATTGTATCCGTCGGTTGCATATAAAAAAACATTTTTTACACTTTACACTAATAATATTAGTTTACTCGCACGAATAAAAAACGTTTCATACACCATAGAGTAATAGTATTATTTTATAAGTATTGGAGTTCGATCTAAGAGAATTGTTATATAGAGATAATGATTAACAAATAGTGCAAAAAGGTAAAATAAGGGTCGAAAGTGTAATTCCTCAAAGTTATAACAGTAGGGAGTTGCATTGAAAATATATAGCATAGATTTGTCGTTGTACAACGTGTTGCAAAGTTAGACACGTGGATCGATGGATGATAAATTGCTAATGCTATATTCCTTCTACAAATATGATCGTCTGAACAAGTAAACATATAACCCACAAAACAGTTTCTATGCAAATTTGAATGATTATGGTTTTCGTAATGCATGTTCAAGCTTCTATTTAGGTATGATTTTAAATCATTAATCAAATTAATTACAGTTGGTTTCTTCATTATGTACAGATTATGATCATGGTTCAGTAAATATGTTGTTTTAATGTCCAAGTGTCAACATTTTAGATCGGTTTTCAAAGGTTATTGAAATTTAGCACGAAAAGGGTGAAACTGAAACAGTGCAGAATGTTACAGTAACTACTTATTGATATAAAAAAAATGTTAGAAACATATGTGCGGTAGCCAAACGCGAGGGAATATAAATAACTAGAAGGATTATTACTTGAATTTTCAACGTAAAATCAAATTCACCTGTACTAAAGAAAATCTTATTTCTAGATTCATCTCCCTTTATAATTGATGCAAGAATGTTAAGAAAAAACCTAACTGATAGGCGATCCACATCAATTACGGAGTATCTAGTTACCGGGTACATAACTTTTTTATGTCTTCGGTTCATTATTTATTTATTTATGTTTATAGTTAAAGTAGAATTGTTGAGATTTGCCATCCAATAATTAGGCTTTTAAAGTAGAACTTTGCTAGAGTTTGGTAGGATTTGATGTTATCAAATTAATATATGATCGAAAGTGTTAATAGATCGATTAATTCGTTAACATCTTAGAAGAGCAACTCCAACAAGTTATTGTCACCGTTGCATTATTGTTTTCAGTTACGTTTGACAATTTTAAAAGTATTTATGACTTTTTCCATGTCTAGATTTTTCTTGTATCAATTGTTTGTGTTTAAAGGGCCAACATTTGAGCCGGGCACAGGGCCTCCGAAAACCACAGGACAACCTTGTTTAGCCCCAACATACTTTGATCTATCAGGTAACGGGTTTTGGTATCCTCATAAAAGATAAAAAGATTCAAACCTCATTAGATGTGTAGCACATTTTGAGAGTAGTCGGGAAAGGTCGAAAACGGTCTTAGGATATCGTTGCTGTATCGATGTCTTTGTTCGTGAACCAAAGAGCCGAGAAATATATAGCGATCATGGAAATAGTTTTTAAATTGTTTTGATCAATATATGTTTGTTTCACGATTTCAAGAATGTTTATTAACAAGGAATTGGCCCCCGCCGCGTTGCAACAAGGTTTCAGTGCAGGTTTGCAGTACAATTTTGCACTCCAAATCCACACTTTATTCAAAAATTTCACATATATATCCTACCAACCGTTCTTTAATTGCGGCTTTAAAGTTTTTATACAGGTCAACTGCATATAATCCTTAGTACATAATTTGAATGTCTTTAAACTTCATATTAAGTGAACTTCAACGAGCAATGAAGTCGTACATATTGGTAATAAAGTATTTCACATGTTCCAAGTATATGATTTTAGCAACCAACCAAATTCTACACCCTTGATCCAACAATTTCTCCTTCACATCATTCTCCTTTATTTCTTTCAACAATATCACCAAAGTACAACTCACTAAAATATAAGCAATCCTGTCGTCGACACAAACGATTCAAGTAAACCAATCATCTACGGACACATAAGGTGTTTAGCATCAACAATTTCATAAATAGCTAACGCACATCTAATTCATGCATCCTAATCCATATAACAAACATCTACTACTTCAAA
>LBNU01025102.1:53602-99526 GCA_014162995.1 Artemisia annua | reverse complement strand
AAGTCTACTTATATTTTTGTATTTTTAGTTTTTAGAGAAATCAGCTGGTGGAGAATAGTGTTGTACTTAGATTTCATTACTCCCTAACTATTTCTTACCATGTAATTAGTATGTTGGTTTGCGTGGCATGACGGGTGTATTCCTAACAAGTCGTAGGGAGTGCGCTTCAATTCCCTAACTCTATAAGTTCTACACCTCACTCTATGACGAATACGTCAAGGATCCCTATCATGAGCTCCACCGATAGCAACCTATGCAGTAATACTACCTTAAAATCGACAACAGCACATACGATTCACGGTTTCTAAAGACGTCAGCTTGTTACCGTATAGGAATTAGCCCAGTTTTTCTCTATTCTACGTAGATGAAACATTCATCCAAATTACATCCAACATACACATCACATGATAATCACATAGTTAGGTGTCCATTAGATATAGCCAACCACAAAGTAAATAGCCTGACGCATGTTGAAAGGAAAGACAAGTACAACATAAATCGCACGAACACATAGAGCCATTATTGTATAAAAGCACTTATCTTGATTAAACATGCAAGCTTAGAGGGATTAGGATACCCTCTAAGGCCACTAATACACGAACTAGGGGAGAAGTAGATAACTTGGGTTAGTTGACTAGCAACTAATTCCGCCCTATCCTCCAAAACCAGAGATTTTACTGCTTTCATAAAACATAAAAATACAAAAAGAATCTTCCTCCACCCTTAGACCTAGATTAGAGTAGCCTTTAGCCTAACGAATACTATTCCCTGTGAGAGAACGATCAATCCCCCGGTACTTGCCACTACACTATACTACATCGGTCAGGTACACTGCCTGGTGGGGATTGCAAGCTTCTCGAGATCCCTCGAGAGGTAAAACGTAGTGCGTGTTGCAATCCACGCGCATCACTAACACAATACGCAGCGAAATAAACAAAACATCATTATTATTGCTAACAAGGTTTCTCGTCATCATCTCTACTCTAACATACAAACACAATAAACCCCAATATTACGTGATCAAGTGTAGTACGGTTACCTACTCTAACAGGAATCATAAGATCCTTGGGGCTTAAACAAACTACCCTAGGTGTTTTCCCATAAAACACCTGTACACACGCTTTTCCTGGAGGTTTACATTGTGACACACTTGAATATAAAACCTGTACCCTAATAGAGACATTAGGGTTTACAAAGAGATAAGACAGAATATAAAGAAATCTTCCTAATCAAGTAAACCAATTTCCTGTATATTCTTTTTCTTTGAAGTTTTCCTCTTTGTCGCTATAAGTCCCTCATCTTTCAATGTTTTGTCTTATCAACTCTAATATAATTCCTAACATAATCCAAATGGCAAGTGTACTCTAGTTATAAGAGTAATATAACTTTGCTTGTTGAAATAAAGTAACATGAGCAATTACCTAAGACTATACCCAACAATCACACCACTTCATCTTTCACCTTAACGCCACATCAGTTTTCTCTCTCCTTTCACACCCTCACACTTTTCACTCTTAATAACTCACACCACTTTCCCTTTCACCCCATTTTATTTATTTACTAAAATACTGTAACACCCCAATTTTTTATAAGTTCTAGTAATAGAATTTCATATTGTTATTAAAATATTAGAAAAATCTTTCCATTAGTTTTGTTAGAAACAAGACCTGTAGTGCAAATAGTTAACAGAAAAGACTAACGGTGCAAAGGATTTAACGATAGGGACTAACGATAGTTAAGTACAAAAAATTGCCAATTTACCGTTGAGTTATTATCTTAAAAACTCCAGATGTTATCTCATATGGCACATGTCCTTGTGTGCGTTCATGGAAGGAAAACCAAAGGAGAAAACCTTGTGATGAAGAAACCATTATAGGATGATTTTTGGAAGGATTCTTGGAGTGTTTATGTTAATCTCTTGATGAAATAAACTCCTTTAACAAGAAAGGTAAGTGATGATTTTCAGTTTAGTTTCATGATTCATGGTGGAAATATATGGGTTTTTATATGTTAACATGTTAGTTATGAAACAAGTTTATGAAATGTACATCAAGTGTTACCAAGTTTATATAGTTAAGAATTTGTATTTTTATAGTTACGAGTTTTAAAGGGGCATTTGGAATAAGCTCGTTGATGTATAAAATACGTTTCCGCTGATTTTATGAAAGTGTTGAGGTTGCAAATATGTTTATACAAGTTTATGTTCAAGTTTCATTTAGTACATGTTTGCGATTATGGATCAAAATAAGAAGTTGCAAAAAATGAGTCATTTTAGATGCAAATGAGTTTGTTTTAAACTAAAATCCAACTTAATAGTGGTTTGAAGGAAATGAGCCCATTTCATGGCACAAAAGGGTTTGGTTTAGACTAATACCCACTTTAAAAAAGTCTGTAGGCAATTGGCCTTTTTAGGGTACAAAAGGGTCAACAATACCAAAAAAATAAAAAATAAATAATAAAAAAATACAAAAAATAAATAAATAATTCAATCTAGTCCGGTTGTTTCAAATACAGACTTTTATACAAACATACCCTACTAAATACTACACACACATTTACAAAGTAAATAATAAATAATAAAAACAATGTGAGCACACAATTGCACATTTTCTTATGTGATGAAGTATTCATCATTCGTCCTCATGGTATGTGTGTTCTCGGCGTTAGCCCCCCACCCATCCACCAGCAAGCATGACACGTGAGGGTGAGGCTTGCCAATCCCTTGCCGGCTTCCTGGCACCAACCTAAATGAACACACGTGCGCACAAGTACAAAACGGAGAAAACTTAACCTACCCGGTGATTAAAAACGCAATTAATGCTTGCTTGTAATATGTGGCATGAAATGAATAAAAACACAATTAATGCTTTTGTTCCTTCTCTCCCAATGACTGAATGACACCTCATCCGGGTAAACTACCCGGTGGGTAGGTGTATCCATGCCCGTACAAAACATGTCATGTTGCTTAAATGTTTGGTGGAGTTCACCTAACAACTACTTTGGAACCCTTTATGGAAGCCAAAATGGTATATTGTCTTGAGTGTAACATTTAGAGTTAAAAATAGTTATATTTGATCCTAACAAGACGATTTTTTCTTGTATCGAGTTTTGTATGTCTTTTAGAAAGAAAAGTGATATCTCTTGTTACGTATTTTTTAAGGAGCATATAAAAGAACAAAAGCAACTAATTCGAAAGATAGAAAAAGAACTAACAACTACTCAAATAAAACTAACACAATAAAACTAATCGAGCCATTCAACTACAAGAGTCCATTTTGCATTTAATCAGGAGACTGAGACTTAGATGTGTCTTTAATGTTTCCGTCGTTATAACTAATTGAATTCAGATGATCTCTTTCATTCGTTTAACTGATATGTAACCTTATAAATACATGAATATTATGTTGTAGCTAATTAAAGAAAGCATCATTACCTAATCCCTGAAACCAAACCTACTTAAATCTTGGTTTCAAGTCTCACCTAACGTCCTAACCTTCTTAGCTCAATTTCTAATTTATATTTAGTGACTTTTAAGCCTGCATATTAATTGATAATAATCAAACCATAGATTTTGCACACAGGTTTGCTTTTCACGGATGGACCACGTTTACACGTTCAGTTCCTTTCTAATTCCTTCCTTTAATTTTTTTGTTTTCGTATTTACATGTGAAAAATTTTCTAACAAATACGTGTTCTAATATTAAAGAACTTGCAAAAGACACTTTCAAACCTATGCACCAAGTACTCACAAATCAAACAAGGTAAACGAGCTGAGTTCCATTTACTGTATCAAAATTGTTTCAGCTTACTTTAAGTTCTAGCTTCCAATGACTAAACATGAAAAGCAAAGGATAATATAAGTGACATACGGGAATTGAATCCGCACACGGTGGATTCACAATCCACTGTGGAGCTTGCGATTTAATTTTATCGCAAAGCAAATATATGGGTAAGCTAACATAACATAGTGGTATATATCCTAGTAAGTGCCTCATGTCATTACTAGAAGTTTAGAGTTCAAAATCCCACTATACACTAACACACATATATATGTGCGTAATCAGAGAAAGAGTCGAAAATGGTTACGAGATACTCCGGTTGGGCCATATACACTTGAGTCAAAGACTCAACTAAATAGCAAAAACATTATTCCATTTACCCGCTAAAAAGGGTCAGAAATGGTTATGAAGATATCTCGGTCAGGCCAATAATCTTAGTCAAAGATGAAATAAGCTTTGAATGTGTGTAATAAATGAAAAAGGAAAGGGGTATTTATAGGTAAATATAAGGATAAATTTTTAGAAATTTTTTCAAGATTTGAATGTGGTGGTTTCCCTTCACGCAATCACGCATGGTGGATGACCACCACAACGTCTTGCCTAAGAAAGTATAAATACTCATGTTACATGTCTTCCCTTCCTACCCATTTTTTATAAGCTTCTCCACAATAAGATACCGTTGGTCTTCAGGTGGACTATGAACACACATTAAACAAATAAACAATCACACATTCATGTCATGTAATCATATAAAATTAGTGTTAAATCAAGAATACTTAGAAAATATGTTTGATTCAACTAGATTAGGTAGGGAGCACATGGCGATAGAGTGCGTAGCACAATATATGCTTAAGTGCATATTTATGTTTAGGTGGGTGCATCACGACCATGTATCTTTTTTCACAATCATTTTGTGTGTTTTTGCATATTTGTTAGTGTGCATTACTCAATTAAAGGAACCTTGAGAATGTGCATATTTCGTCATCGCGCGTATGCTTAGATGTATATTAGATACAATAGGTAACAAGATTTATCATTATCTCTTTACATAATAACATATATTTTATGATGAAAAAACTTGAATAAGAGCTCAAAACAAATTGAGCAGTTTGTGAGCAGTATGATGTACATGTTGAGTGTCATGCTTCCATGTAGAGACTATATATGTTCTATAAAGTTATTTGTAACTTGACTTAGTGTTCTTAATTTGCAGGTTCTAGATTATATTGCAACGTAAAGGAACAACAAGCTACCATCATACCAACGTATATATGCTGCATTCCCCAGTACCATATGTACACGGTTCACAAATGTACAATGTGAATACTAGTATTAAGAATGTATCTTTGGTAATCAACCTTAACAAATGTCATTTATAGCATAATGGCGTTACTTTAACCTAGCTTTTTGTCATTTGAATTTTGACAACACCATTTCAATAGTTAGTGCTTTAAACTGTTACGGTAACCAGTGTGAACGTTAGTGCTTACGTTGATGACCTTTGCTTGATTGTCGTTTGAATCTTATATGGCATTCATTTATACTATTTGTGATAGTACGTGATGTTTAGAGGCCTAGGTAGGGTATCGCTAAGCTCGGCGTTATGCTGAGTTGGCTTTAGCGTTGCCGGCGTTAGCAAACCAGACAACCACACAAACCAATGGTTGTTGGGTACCACGTTGACATACGAACGCACGTTGAAACCGAAAATGAAAAAGCTAACTTTCAAACCAAACTGTCGTTTGAAAGTTATCTTTTGTCAATTTTATTTATTTATTTTTTATTTTTATTTTTTTAATACTAATAAACACAACCACTTTTATATAAACCCTTTTACACATTCATTTTTTACACACAAACACATTACTTCTATTACCACTTTTATATTTCCACGTACAAACTAGCTAATAAATGTCTGAATATCCTAATGATCCGTTTTTTAATAACCTCATCCGGATGTCGCAACCAAACTCGTCATCTTTGTCAAACCCTCCAACACTTCATCCGCACAATCAGTATCATCACCTTCTTAATTTCTCGCGTTCGGTAGCCAATACACTATGCCGACTTACATACCCGAACAATTATATCACTTTCAAGAACAACAAATACTTGACCAACAATTCCGAATTCTACAACAAATTCCATCACAATTCTATCAACCACCACCGCCACAAACCTCACAACTACAAACACCAACCGAAACCACAAACAAAAGACCAAAAGAAAAGGAAAACGAGCCACAAAACGATCAAAATACCCGAAACCAACATCCAAAACCGAATCCTTACCAGTTTCCTTTTGTTGGTTACCGTCAGAGGAAATGTTATTAGCAGTGTGTTACATTGTCATTTCCGAGGATAACAAAGTCGGAAGTGACCAAACCGACGATAGTTTTTGGTACAAGGTTCTCTGCGAATTCAACAAATCTAATTTTCAAAAACGTAACAAGGACATGTTGACGAGTAAGTGGCATACATTGAGCCATAATTGCCAAAACTTAAATGCTATCTTCAAACATTTCAAACGTTTGGGTATGGGTCGTAGTGTGGAAATTAAAACGAGTTTGATTTTATGAACCATGTTAGGACCGCATATCATGAAGAATGAAGAGGACGACCGTTTTCTCAAGAAGACGTGTGGCAAATATTGAAAAACACGTCAACTGGGACGCGGTAAAGCCCATTGATCCAGTTGATCTCATCGGACATACCGAGCTATTTGGAGATGATCCAAGATCACGTCCCCCCGGCAAACCACGTCCTTCCAAAAAAGCTAAGTCGGAAACCAGTCGAGCACCACGAGAAGTAACCAGTCGGATTTCGGGGATGTTATGCAAAATGAGTTTTGACTATAACGGGAAGCAGCTCATTCGGTGTACGAGGTGGCGAAGGACAAAGAGCCAACAATAATGAAATTGGATGAATCGAAGTTTCTCGCGATTAACATCAAGGATTTGGCGGATGACGATGCCTACTTCATCAATATGCAAAAAGAATAAATAAAGAAAAAATATGGATTGCACCGCAATTAGTCGTCTTTGTTAATTTTTTTCTTATTTCTCAATATTCCTACTTTTTTAAAATTTTTGTTTTTTTCTCCGTATTGTAATTTGCATTTTAATTTAATGATGAAAAATTAGTTTGTTTGAAAAATTGGAAAAGAAAATAAAATTGGTGGATCCCAAAAAGTTGGTGTAAATGATGTTATGAGTGAGATGATATTTTGATTTGTTTGTGTTAAAAATGAGAATGCATATGTGACGCTAAGATGTCACAACTTTTGATGTTAATTGTGTTATGTCACCTAGAGCTCTTAGGATTTAGGATTAAAGATATACAAAAATTAGCCCAATTAAGTAGTGGTGTTTAATATAATCCTAAACAAAGAGTAATTGGTCATCATCATCAACCATGGTGATTAAAAGCCAACGAAGTAATAATTCTTCAATATTGGGTATTATCCATATCCAAATCTAGATAGATCTAGTGGTTTCGAAACCAAACACGAAGGCACTAACATACACATATGCATCATGAGGAAAGTGTTCTCGAGTACATGTTTCTCAAAAGTTTTATCCAAATGAGTTTTCAGTTTCATGCATCTATAAACTTTGTGACATCATGTGTTAACTTTTGGACCAGTAATATAGACTATTTTTATGTTTTAAATAATGAAATGGATGTAAACACTTCAGATTACTAGGCCATTGAGCTGCTAGTTATAATTTTCATAGAACTATCAAATTCTATATTGCAAATTGAGTGGAAAATTAGTAATACTAAACTTCGTTTAAGTAAAAGGGTGAAACCCATTATTTCTCAATGGGCCATAACTCCATATTAGGCCAAGTATTGGATTGTTTGGTAGGCTCATTGTAGGCACACTGTGTGGCCTAGTATAAAAATTGTACATACATTTTTACTAAAAAAAATACACAGGAGAGGAGAGTCAATTTAAATTTCTTTCATAGATTCCTTATAAAAGTTAAAATGTACAAAGAAGAAAATAGCACGAGTAGCAACTATATGAGGATTATGTTGACTCAGGTACAGTTAAAGGATTTATAACTAGTCGAATGAATACAATATTATAAAATACCTACTAGTAATAAAATAAGTCAAAACGACTGGTAAAACTCATATAAAACTGCCTACAACATATCAACTTATCAAGTGATTCTTTCAAAAATCAATAGTATATATAAGTATATAAGATTAAAACAGAACTAAATGTGATGTAAGATCAACCTAAACCGACCCGCATAATGACCCTTTAAGATTAAACCCATTTTTATCCGTTATCAATTCCATAAGTGTATTATGCAGTACCTCTAGTTGTAAGTTGTAACCAAGTCATCAACAACTTCAGCACCTTCTATTCCACTCATTTTTTTAGTGCAATCTAGCAATACAAAAGTAAAAACTGACAAACTCTAATTCAACATGAAATAAAACTCTACATAACACATCAGAACAATTGATGAACTTTAGTCCTCTAACAAATCAGTAACAAAAAAACTGGAAAATTTATGTATAAAATAGAAATAAATGTAATCCTGGGTCAACTTAAACCGACCCGTCTTGTTTTCAATAGCACTTATTGACCCATTTCACTCCAACTCATTTCACCAGTATCAAATTCCCTGAATCTGTTTTGCTAATCACGTTGTAACCAATCCTTCAGTGACTTTTGCATCTTTTGTAGTTATTAAGTCTCATTCTTTTAGTAAAGACTAAAAATACAAACATGAAAACAACTGCAAACTTATATTCAGCTGCAGCATATGAATCAAAAGATAACTTTACATTCTCAAAAAGGTGCTCAATATTCAACTGTAGACTCAAAACATCAGAACAATTGATACTCTAGCAATCAGTAACATAAAAAATCCAAACATTAATTACAAATCACTCAAGAATCTGACTGAAAATCTAGTATTGAATCTTGATTCTGAAACACATCCCCAGGTCCCCAAAATCATGATCCATACTTTAATCTTTAATCTTTATCATCAAGTTCCACAATCAAAATCCAATAAAATCACTATAAGTCTTAGCACAGACACATTATCAGACACCAATCTCATTTTATAGTATAACCCGACAATATAACCCTGAATACAATCGACAATCTCTTATTTAACTGCACCAGATAAATCAAAATATCAATAAAACACAACACTTTCATATACTCAGAATTCCAGCTTTCGTTAAAAAACATTAGAACAGTTGATGAAGTTTAGTCCATGACTTGCACTTAAAGACCAGTTTTAGTCAAAATCCATTTTGACCCCTTTTCATTTTTATCAATTCCCTGAGCTTGGTTTGCAACCTCCAGTTGGAACCAAATCTTCATATAGCACTTTCACCTTATATTCATGTCATTTAATAATATCATCAAACAATATAAACTTGGAAAATCGATAAACTCTTATCCAACTGGACTAAATGAGCCAACAAATCAAAACGTTCATTCAGTTTTTATAACAGTTATACTCAAATTCTAACTTTTTTATTTGAAAACATCAAAACAACTAAAAACGTATGCAAATCAGTAACAAAAAGATCAAAACGTCAATGAATTAATTTTTGATTTACAGTCAATTCCAACTTTTTATACGAAAACATAACAACATTTTAACGTCTCTAACAAATCAGTAACTAAAACAAATCAATACTATAATTACAAACCCTCAAGAATTCAGATAAAAGATGCAATCTTGATCCTTAAATCTTGAAAAATCATCAAGATCCAAACTTTTATCTTTAATCATCCAAATAACATCTTCATAATCAAAACCCAAATTCTCGATTTCATCAATTTATCCTCGATTTGCAATTCTTGAACTCATTCAACAACTTCCCATCTCGAAATCCAACTAGAAATTGGGCTAACCCTTCAAGAAACAAAGCACCTTGATAAACATTCGTAAAACTAACAATTTCCGATATAACATCTTTCCTTAACCGATTCGCATCCATAACAATCCCAACCATCTCCTCCTCCATTTCAGCAGCCGCAACCGCAGCCGTTACTTTACCGGACCCCACTTTATGCACAAACCCTAACTGTGCTTTTCGTACCCTATTCATCAATGCAGGCACCATTAGCCTTAGCCCACGTTCAATTTGATCGATTCTAGTCGTTAATTTACGTGAATGAATCTTCCATGCATTCATCAATGGCCATTGTTTCTTTAAAAACTCACAAGATTGACCAACTTCAATAATCTCTTCTTCGTCGTCGTCCCCATGCATGGCTTCATTTTCTTGCTCGTTTTCTTGATCTTCATCTTGTGAAAGACTATCGTCGTGTTGAATCAAATACGAACGTAAAAGATTAGTAAAAAGATATGGGTGAAGATCACCAAGCCATAAGAAAGGTAGTTCCATCGGCGTACGAATATCATATGGAAAAATGATTTGTGAAACGTCGTTTGTGGCTGCATTATCGAGTGCTTGATAATATGTCTTAAAATGATGGTGCATGATTTCGACGTGAGCGGATAAAAGATTTGGAGTTGAAGATGTGGAGGACATGTGGTGACGTAAGTTAGGGAGGTGTTTGGTTTCGAGGACAGTGATCCATTCTGCGTAATAGTCTTTAAATCGTTGTTGATGATGGTGATGATCACTTGTTGTTAGTTTCTTACGAGCTGCATGCACGAACATGATGAATAAAAGATGAATTAGTACGTATAATTGAATGGCATTTTATTAAAGAATATATAAAGTACTTACATAAAGATTTAAACATCTTTCTGAGGGAAAAAGATAAAGATTTTGGGATGATCTTGAAGAAGAAGTTGTTTGATTTTGGGGTTTCGTGTTGGTGTTGGTGTTTAGATGAAGACGATGATGGAATGAAATTCATTGGAATTATATTTAACTTTATGGAAGTAGGGTGTAGTTAAATGTTAACTGGTAATACAGACCCTTTAAGTAGATTTTATATTTTTAGAAAAATTTGGCTCTAAAAGTTAGTTAGTTATGCTAACTTTATTTATTTAGAAGTTATAAAAGAAGGTGGTTTAATTATTCTATCACTGCTATCAGCATAGAGGATTTTTTTTATTTTTATTTGTTCCTCCTTTTTTTTTTTTTTTTTTTTTTTTTTAATATTATGATGTTGGTCCGAATTATATGATATTTGGATGACATTCTTTACTTTTATTGATTGAACTGCGTTGTTGTAACTAAACTCAATATCTGTGTGAACCACAGGTTGATGAAATGTCCATGTAATTAGTAAAACAGGATAATTAAGGAGTATGCGTCAGAATATGAACATATTGCAAATATAATGATGAAATGACAATGTCATAATTTTGACGCGAATAAGATATCAAAACATATATATGAACTGAAAATGCTTATTTGTTTTTGGGCTAGGTTCAAAAGTGTGTGATTATCATTTTTTTTTCAATTCTGTCATCCTAAATTCTAAGTATTATACTTGAATTTAATTCCACGATCAAAGAATTACATGGTTGTGTTTGCAGAAGCATGACTAATGTGTGAGTTTGGTTTGAAAATGATGTTCACACTGTTAGAATAAGGAGAACTAGCTACGAAACAAATCCCGACGACACCAAGAGCATCGGCATTTCACACTAAACGACAAAAATCTCACTTGACCGAGCCAATCTTGCGTTGAATGACGTCATGTCGTTGGAATGTTTTTGGTCAAATTTGACTTCTTCAATAATTGCGAAAACTTGGGCGGTAATTTGCCCCGCCAAGATTTTGCCGACGTCTTGGCGTCGGGACATTATAATATAAAAAGATTATTGTGATTAGTGTTTGATTAGCGTTTAACCACGTTATTATTTTTATTGTCCCGACGACATGACGTCGGTAAGTATTTAGTCTAATTTTTGTCTCCCCGCGCTTGTGAATAGTAGCGAAAAATTGGGCGGGTTTTTTCCCGCCTATTTAGTACCGACGACATGTCGCCAGAATTTTTGTAGAATTTGAAACGTTTTAATGTTGAGGGTGTTTAGCGATTATAT
Organism: Artemisia annua; assembly: GCA_014162995.1. Lineage (NCBI taxonomy): Eukaryota > Viridiplantae > Streptophyta > Magnoliopsida > Asterales > Asteraceae > Artemisia > Artemisia annua. Next base: position 87,733 of record LBNU01025102.1, on the reverse strand, counting down.
ATAAGTGTTAGCCGTTATAAGTTGTTTTGGGATATTGGCATGTTGGTATTGGTGTGTATACAGGTTTGGATTGTGTAGATTTTTCCGGAAAAATTTCCGGAAAAAATCTGGAAACCTGCTGCTGTGCAGCAGCAGCAGCTTATAATACCGACGCCATGTCGTCGGCATAATTAGACTAATAGTTTGACTTTTGTTTTTTCACCTGTTTGACTTTTTGTTTGACCGTTTTTAGTGTCGACGACATGGCGTCGGCATATAACTTCGTTGACCGTTTGACTTCGTTGACTGTTTGACCCAATGGTTAATTAAGTTTGTTAATTAAAATTAGTGTGCCGACGCCATGTCGTCAGTACGATATTTGTCGAACCACAATTTTGTTTGACTGAAAATGGTTGTGGGTCCCACCTGAGCGTCGGCAAATGACGTCGGCACAGTAAGTCCCGACGGGGCATTGTCGACTAACGCTGGCCGACTAAGTTTCATCAACATCCACTAAACGCCGACGTCATGACGTCGGCATACCCATTTTTATGTCGTCGGTACTTGTCAGGAGGTGGAGGACATTAAAAATTGGTTTTGCAATTGCTAATTTTCTTCTTCTGTTTTTATTTGTATGAAGTTGTATAGCATAAATCTTTATTGTTGGCGGTTCATTTTTAGTGAAGATATAGGGTGGTGGTTAACTAGGAAAATGTTACTTCGTATATGATTTGAATTCTAGCTGTGTTTTTGTACATGATTCAAGTGTTTTAATTTGATGATTGGGTTCAATGTTTATGTATATATAAGGTTAGATTAATAAAATGAACAATCAACTTAATGATTGGTCGTCTCGTCTTCTCTATGGTATGTTGGCTAAACTTAATTACCTGGCACAAACTTCCAAGTGTAAACTTAGCCAACATACCATGGAGAAGACGAGACGACCATTGAATTTTTGTTTGATGCTAATACTAAACACGAGATGGGTAACTAAAGTGATTGAAAGTAGATAAAATGTTAACACCGTAAGACAATACTAGTACAATATAAAAAACTATGTTACAGTCCAGAACAGGGTATAATTTTAACAAATAACATTATTCTGATCCTTACCATTTAGAATATGTTTATGAAAACACCATAAGACAATATAATATAAAAGTATGTTACAGTCTAGAACATATTTAGGAAAAGATAATATTTGAAATCCATCAAGGAGATGCTATTTAGAAGTATATATAAGTGACAAGATACAATGATATGATACGATTTTGCCGTTCAAAAAAAATTAAATGATATCATACGAAGATAGATCCAAAACAAAGCATCTTCATCACAATATTCGTAGTCGACTACACTTCAACATGACCACAACCTCCGCAATTCCCTTCATAAACTGTTCGAGAAACAAAACGGGAACAGGTTAAATAGTTGCAATTTAAGCACAAAAAGGTAACAAAGAAGTGATGAGTTCCTAGTACACCAAAACTCATTAAATTGTATATTCTTTATCAGATGGTTGTTGGTGAGTAGGCTGCTATCTCGATAATAGTATGTTGAGAAATATGAAACACTATTTAGCATACTGGTTATATAGAAAAACATAACCGTTTTACTACGAAAATAATTGTTTCACAGTTGGGTATATATAACGTACACTATCAAGCTAAAAAGATAACTTTTGGTTAAGGTAAAGCCAATGGACAATTTTGCTAAAAACAATCATCTCTTATGCAGAAGAGAAATTTATAAGCGAATATATTTAATCGATAACAGCCTGCTGAGGTCAATACCTAGACACAAGATTTAATAAGGAAAATAAATTGGAAAGCATCATTAAGATTGATTAGAAATCAAAAGGCATAGAGAACTTCTTGTCTGCACTACGTGATAATTAGAACTCACCTTAATACGGTGAACGCGGTTCTTTTTCTTCGGCCTCTCTTTAACATGAGGGTATACCAGTCTCCCATTAACATGGGGAGATACAAGGCTCTCGACATATATATGGCCGATATGATTCGAAGTCAGGGACAACTCTATGTGAAGAGGACCAAAGGTGCTCCTGTATGGATTCTGATCATTATCTTTATAATCAAACATGTATTCATGGAAGTGTGGCACATCATACACATGCTTATATATTTCCCAAGACTGTTTTACGTTGTATCTTTTCATTACCCAACATTTTCGGGTACCAAATACACATAGACACTTGCTGATAATCCCGAGGTAGCTATCATGCCGAAACATTACAGATTCTTTTTTACCAACAATTCGTGGGAATTCTTCCAAACGATAGAATTGTGGGAATTCTGCAGGTAGTGGAATTTCCTTAAACTCCTCTTTAGATAAATTAAACGAAAGAATTGTATGCTTGTTATTTCGATCATTCATTAACCAATGAAGTGCCCCATTACATAATGTACCAGTCCCCTCATTTTGTAAGGTACCAACTAAGGGAATCCTGCGGGATTTAAGATCCTGTTTGTAGAGGATACGTGTACACATCACTTCTCCGACATCTTTCCAAACATTTGTTTTCAAAGTTAACACTTGAAAACACATCTGTTCGCCAAATTTATATGTGAAGCGACTGAACCCTAATACAACCTTGTAATCATCCGTGGAAGAATCATAGCCAAAGCCACCTAAAGCAATCGAATATTCAGGAATTCGGGTTCCTGGTAGTTTTCTTACCTCTCTAGTCAAGGGATTGGCAACAAAAAGTTCATCTGTATTAAGATAGACACATACGAGGCCATTGGAAGAACCAACAAGACGACAATAGTAGTATCCAAAGCAAGAGTATCCAGGCTCAGATTCATGAAAGTAAACTTGAGAAGTAGACCCAAAAGATGTTATACGTAAAACTTTATTATCATTACGGTTCAGATGAGCTTTAGTGAAAAAAGGGTCGGAGATTAACGAATACCATGACTTACAAACGCTCTTGAATCTGATGAGATCCTTTACAACCAATCTTAGGATTAAATCTCAAGAATATCAGGAACAACGACAGCCTCAACCGGCATTGAAACCCTAGAGAGTATTACACGCGAGCGCGATACTTACGTTATTTTAACCAAGATTGGGAGGTTGATGTGCTTTTGCCCTTAATTAGAAACTCTTTTAAATTATTGTACCCAATTTTTATGGATTGCTTTGTTGTGTGAAACCTATGGAGGTTGTTACACTACAACAAATAGGACGACGGGCGAGGAGACTTTTGGCGGAGACACAAATGTCCTCACCGAAAGTCGCTACATGACAAAAACAGTGCTGAGCTGGCACACAACCTCGCTGACCGACTACTAAATTTTCAACGCACACTTTCGGCGGGGACAAGTCCCCGCCAAAAGTAATCATACTTTTTTGCCAAATGCTGAGCTGGCACACAGACTTGCTGACCGTTTACTAAATTTTCAACGCTACCTTTTGGCGGGGACATGTCCCCGCCGAAAGAGTGTTATCATTTTTGGCCAAGTTTGACCAAAATAGTACCTCTAAATTGTGCGCGGGAATTTTTCCCGCTTTTACTTTTAGCGGGGACATGTCCCCGTTAAAAGTGTATAATTATACTCACACACTTTTAGCGGGAACATGTCCCCGCTAAAAGGAATGGCGCCAATTAATTTATTTATCCCGCCTAAACTTTTGGCGAGGATGGTATTACACTTTCTACGGGAACATGGCCCCGCGGAAAATGTGGCACATTTTCTTGGGTGTCTAACTTTTAGCGGGGATATGTCCCCGTGGAAAGTGTGCCATAATTTCTTTTTTGACTCACTTTCAACGGGGATATGTCCCCGCTGAAAGTGTGTGCCACTTTTCATGGTGACGCATTATTAGCGGGGACATGTCCCCGCCAAAACATTGATGACACACTGGCATTGTTTGACCAGACAAAGCGATGTGGGACCCACTCGTCCCCGCGAAAAGTGTGCAGTGTCCCCGCCAAAACGTAATAGCGACAGGGTTTTCGCGGAGAACTTTCGGCGGGGAGATGTCCCCGCGGAAAGTCTTTGGCGGGGACATGTCGCCGTGTAAAGGTGGGGCTTGGTCCTCGCCAATTGTCTTCAATGGTGTAGTGTTAAAGCGTTTTCATACTATTGATAAACGATGTATATATACAATACAATGACATAGCACAATCGGGTTATCATACATAATAATAACCGGGCCTAGCCCATAACAATATACAACTAACAACTATATCATAGCATCTCCATGAATGACGTGGTGAGTCGGATAAGTATTCGGTTTATAAGGATTATATTTATTCTTTAGTTAGATTATTCCCTATATTTTAGTAGGGTGAGCAAACAAAACCGAAAAAACCCAAACCGAACAAAAAAAAAAGACCGAAACTAAAAACCGATGATTCGGTTTTTAAATTTTCAAAATCCGAAAATACGGTTCGGTTTCGGAATGCACAAATACTTAGTTTCATTTAGAATCATCCAACTATTTCACAGAAATATTTATTTCTTTTTCTGTATCAGAATGCACAAATACTTAGTTTCATTTAGAATCATGTTCATATAGTTTAGGTTCATTACATGGAATGAAATCAAATCAACACGACCAAGCACACAATGAGTCATCATGCAGCATGAAAAAGGTCCAAAAAAAGAGAAACAGTGTGTCTAGATGGAAAACGCAACACTAGCAATCACAGCAAAGATAAAATAGGCTCAAATACGGGCAAAACAGCAAAAGACACCCAATAATTGTCAAATCCAACATCAAACGCTTACCAATGGAGAGGTTCTAAACGGGTGCAGGTGATTTAAGAGCCTGACAAATTAACGAAACAAAATACAAAATTTCTAATGGTCATGCTATGGTGATTTACACTCGAATTTTCATCCAAAAGACCAAGTGAAAGCTGCAAGTTGAAACCGATAATCATTAAGAATCTTATAGTTAACTTAATGTTGCAGAAAATGAACAGATATCATTTATATAATAAAACAAAACCCCTATTGGGAATTTTTCATTTAAAAAAATGGAACCATTCCTTTTTTAGTAACAATTTTTTTATTATGATTTTAATTATAATTTTTTATTATTAAAGATAATCATTTAAAAAGTTTAATCATATGGTTAGTTGCATCTTATCTTTATCTTTTGTGTTTATCTTCTACTTATGTAGTATATCAACAAAACAAATTTAAAGATTAAATTATTTGTATATCATTAAAAAAAAAAAAACATAAAGAAAATTCCACTTTTATTTGCCTAAAATCATCCTCGGAAACCAAGACCACATTACAACAATGGTACATACTGAAGTAGCAACCCTTTATGCGTACACTAGTCTTCAACAATGATCAAATTACTTGCCGTAAAATACAAGTATCTGCATTGAATCATGGTATCATACTGAAGTGGCAACCCAGATCCCATTCTAATCTATGCAACTATGCAAGCAATAAGGTGTCCAACAATCCAAATACGGCCCTGATTGGGAACAAAACCTTCAAAAATCTGGAACTGCATAGTACCAGTTCCAGTTTACAACTGACCCTGGTCAAGACTAAATTTTTAGAAATAGTGACTTAAGACTAACTTCTTTCCTAAACAACTTCGTTTCATTCAAATATACGAAGAACCTAGATATTTCAAATATGGACTAAGAACATGACAGGGGACACAACATAACCAGGAACCAACCCTATAGTATCGTAACAGTACGTCTCCACCCAGTTCCAATTAAAAGGAGATTCAGTCACAAACTCGACCATGAGCCGAACATAACTTTTCTACCGGTGATTCAAACCTAATTTGGTACCTAAACAGCTTATTTCATTGACCACATTGCTAACATCAATGAATCATTTAAACATAAAACTAATTTGGTGCATGATTCAAGTGTTTTAATTTGATGATTGGGTTCAATGTTTATGTATATATAAGGTTAGATTAATAAAATGAACAATCAACTTAATGATTGGTCGTCTCGTCTTCTCTATGGTATGTTGGCTAAGGTGTCGTTTGTTTTTTCAGAGTTTTTACCTCTTCATCTGCAAACCATGTCTGCATAAGAAGAGGTGCATTTAAGCTCTTGATCTACAAGAAGAAGACCGTTTGTTTTTTGTGCTATTGAAGTACTTCTTCCCTTTTCATTATTTTTTTTTTTCACTAGTATTTTTTTTTTCCTCTAATACTATTTTTTTACGCTATTGAATTACTTTTTATTGTTTTCCTTTTTCTTTTTCACAAAATTTTTTACGTTTTTGTCCGATTGTTATCGTTTTGGTACGTTTTCGACCGTTTTTCTACGTTTCGCCTAATTTTTTTACGTTTTTGTCCTTTTTTTTACGTTTTCATCCGTTTTTTTACGTTTTCGTCTGTTTTTTTACGTTTTCGTCCATTTTTTTATGTTTTCATCCGTTTTTTCGTCTGTTTTTTTACGTTTTCGTCCATTTTTTTACGTTTTCATCCGTTTTTTAACGTTTTCGTCAATTTTTTTATGTTTTCGTCCGTTTTTTTACGTTTTCGTTCGTTTATTTATGTTTTCGTCTGTCGTTTTACGTTTTCGTCAATTTTTTTACGTTTTTTTTTCGTTTTCGACCTTAATTTACTATTTTGTCTAAATTTTTTGGTTTTTGTCCTTTTTTACATTTTCTTTTTTACGTTTTTTTCCTTTTTTACATTTTTATTTCTTTTTTTTTTTTTCTTTTTCGTTTTTACCGTTTTTTTACGTTTTTTTTTACTTTTTTTACGTATTCGTTTTACGTTTTCGTCTTTTTATGCTTTGTTTTTTGCGTTTTCATTTTTTTACGTTTTCGTTTTACGTTTTCGACTTTTATAAACGGTTTTATCTAGTTTTTTAGGTTTTCGTCTGCTTTTTTCCGTTTATGTCTGTTTTAACGTTTTTGTCCTGTTTTACGTTTTCGTCTATTATTGTACATTCTTAAGTTATCTTACGTGAAAAAAGTAAGAAAAATGACAAAAACGTAAGAAAACGCACGAAAACGTTAAAAAAAGACAAAAACGTAAGAAGAAAAAACGAAAACGTAAAAAAACGGCCGAAAACATTAATAAACAGACGAAAACGTAAAAAACGGACGGAAAACCTAAAAAACGTAATAATACAAGCGAAAAAGTAAACAAAAAACAGGAGAAAACGTAAAAAAAAACTGGCGAAAAAGTTAAAAAAAATGGGCGAAAACGTAAAAAAATGGGCGAAAACGTAAAAAAAAGGCGAAAACATTAGAAAAACGGACGAAAACGTAAAAAACGGATGAAAACGGAAAAAAATGGACGAAAACGTAATAANAAAAAAAAAAAAAAAAAAAAAAAAAAAAAAAAAAAAAAAAAAAAAAAAAAAAAAAAAAAAAAAAAAAAAAAAAAAAAAAAAAAAAGAAGAAGAAGCTCATAGTCCCGATTTTTTTTGCGACTTTCCTTCCTATATTTGGTGGTTTACATCAAACAACATCTATCATGTCCTTTTTTATTAGTCTAAAATATTTAAAGAAACATCCAGCTATTTCACAGAAATATTTCTTTCTTTATCTATATTAGAATGCATAAATATGTAGTTTCATTTAGAATTATGTTCATTTAGTTTAGATTCATTACGGGTATGTTTGGCAAAAATAGATGTTGCTGTTGCTGATGCTGGTGCTGTTGCTGGTACTGATGCTGGTGCTGGTGCTGATGCTGAAAAAGATTAAAATTGTAGCTATTTTTTATGCAATAGTGCTGGTACTGTTGCTGAAAAAGATTAAAATCAGTTAATTTATGAAAAATAATCTCCATAATCTTTTAAAAGCTGGTTCTGATAACTTATTTTTTGGGAACTTATTTTTCTAAAATAATTCACAATCTTAGTTTGCCAAACAAAGATTATTTTTTTTTATCAAAGCTTATTTTTCAAAAAAATAATCTTAAGCCTCCATAATCTTCCATAATCTCTCGCGCCAAACATAGCCACATTGAATGAAATCATATCAATACAACTAAGCATAAAATGAGTCATCATGTAGCAAGAGTAAATTCAAGTAGTTTTGGTCATTGTTTCCGGTTATTTTTTTTAGAACGACATTTTTTTCAGACTATACCACCTATCTCACAAATGCCTTCAGTGAGGCTTGAACCCATAACCTCTAAGTTTGTGGGCAACTCAAACACCACTAGACCAAAGGCCTTAAGTGTGTCCGGTTCATATTTACTTTTAAGGTTTACTCATGTCCAATTTTACCTGAACTAATCTCATTTTTATTGCATGGAGATAGAAATTGGGGTTAGGGTGTGATGATAATCTTAGATATTTGACTGTATCATGTATAATACACTTTCTAAATAAAATATTTCGACCCTTATTGCCTACGTTACACAAAATCTCTATTGGGACAAGACAATCAAAACACTTTGTTTCTAGGCACAGAACACATAGCAAAACAAAGCGGATTGTATGTTTTCGTATATGTCAAATGAAATCAAACATCTGTTTAATTTTAATTTTTATTTTTAGAACGGCATCACACTTGAAATCCGATCTCCGAGTTAAACCATCCAAACGGGTAGGCCCCGGACCCGAACCATTAGGAGATACCCACGAAGGGAAACCCCTAGAACTCATGGTTTCGCACTAAGAGGAAAATCCGGATTTTCTTGGTCACTTGCGAGAGTTGAACCTGGGTAAAACCCCTCCCAAGCTCCAGAAGAAACTCAGTAGCCAACTAAGCTAAGTCAATTGGTTTCAAACATCTATTTGATTACAGATGATAGTTATGGAAGTTATGACACTTAGAGACGGTTGGATTCCAACATACGTAGTGGTTAGGTTTTTGGTGAAAAAACTGGTAACCAACCATGAGCACAAATATACTGTTTAGGTTGAGGCGCTGCCCCTTAACCCCGCAAAAGACGCCGCCCCTTGACAAGAAATACGTTTTAATATAAAGCTTATAAATAAATACTCTAGTGAATAAACTTATAAGCTTATTAACCCAAGTTTATTAGACTCGACCCAATTCACCAAAATAAACTCAAATAAGCTTATAAGCCACATATAAGCTTAAACAAACACCTCCTAAATTGAGCTTGAGCCGAGTTTTAACGAATGTTGCTTGAATAGTTGGATATCCCTAGGGGTGAGCATCGGGTTAAACCCGACCCGATCCGACAAAAACCGACCCGAACCAAAAACAGAAAAAGGGAAAAATTAAAACCGAGAAATAGATATCAAAAGTGACACCGAACCGAATAACTCGGTTTGGGTCGGGTTTCGGTTTCGAACCGAAAGAACCGAGAAAAACCGAATCGAATAGAAACCGACAAAAAATTTTATACAAAACCGAAACCAAACCGAAAAGTTCGATTCAGTTCGGTCCAATTTCGGTCAGTTTATCGGTTCAGGTCAATTTTCGGGTAGATTTGCTCGGCCCCACTAGGGTCAAAGTAAAACATAAAAATTTAAGAAAAACAAGGGCTCTTTTCAAATTTCCCATAACTTACTCAAAACCAAAACACCCCAAATCTCATAGATCTCAGAACCACCATGCCACCATCACTCCTCATCCTCCTCCTCATCACCACCCTGACACTCCTCCACCACACCACACCCCAGAACCAAAACCAAGATCTAGACAACACAGATTGCACCGACAAATACATCCACATTCGCCACCTCCCTCCCCATTTCAACACCCATCTCCTTTCCANATGGTGATTTACACTCGAATTTTCATCCAAAAGACCAAGTGAAAGCTGCAAGTTGAAACCGATAATCATTAAGAATCTTATAGTTAACTTAATGTTGCAGAAAATGAACAGATATCACAGTATAACATAAAGAAAATTCCACTTTTATTTGCCTAAAATCATCCTCGGAAATATGCATCACCAAGACCACATTACAACAATGGTACATACTGAAGTAGCAACCCTTTATGCGTACACTAGTCTTCAACAATGATCAAATTACTTACCGTAAAATACAAGTATCTGCATTGAATCATGGTATCATACTGAAGTGGCAACCCATATCCCATTCTAATCTATGCAACTATGCAAGCAATAAAGTGTCCAACAGTCCAAATACGGCCCTGATTGGGAACAAAACCTTCAAAAATCTGGAACTGCATAGCAGTTCCAGTTTACAACTGACCCTGGTCAAGACTAAATTTTTAGAAATAGTGACTTAAGACTAACTTCTTTCCTAAACAACTTCGTTTCATTCAAATATACAAAGAACCTAGATATTTCAAATATGGACTAAGAACATGACAGGGGACACTACATAACCAGGAACCAACCCTATAGTATCGTAACAGTACGTCTCCACCCAGTTCCAATTAAAAGGAGATTCAGTCACAAACTCGACCATGAGCCGAACACAACTTTTCTACCGGTGATTCAAACCTAATTTGGTACCTAAACAGCTTATTTCATTGACCACATTGCTAACATCAATGAATCATTTAAACATAAAACTAATCAAAACTATAAAACCCCAAAAAAAAAACACGGCATACAAGCATTTTTCGCAATTTCTCATTCGCCACCTCCGTCTCCACCACTCTCGCTTTCTTTGCAAGGGTTTAGCTTTCCTCCTCTCCTCACCTTCAATCATAACAATATAACAATATCTAACAAGTAACTGAATGCGTGTGTGACAAAATTGTTCATGCATCAACAATGTTATATGTCTAGCTTGCACCTATTATTTCTGTCTAGTTTATAACTGAACGTAACGAAAAGCAAAATGACACTTGAATGACTCTTAACAATGCAATGTTGTTCTAATAGGAAATAAGTTTTACTCATTAACTTTTTAAAAGTGATTTATCAATCATCCGTTATATAAACTACTGATTATGTATCATAAATATCGCATATAGTTGCAACAATAATAAAATTGGACTTAAAATGATCCATATGTCCGGCAATGGTAATAACGAATAAGATTAAAGATGGCTGCTACTTTTTCATAAACAAAAAAAAAGAAGGTATGCTTCATCCACATAGGTCAAGCAAAAGAAATGTCGCTAGTTTATATATTGAGATGGGTGTTCCTTAACCAAGTTTGTATTATACTATTATCACAACTTAATTGAACATCATGATAATAAATGTATAAGCTATTATTTTTTTTTATTTATTTATTTTTTTTTATATATAATTTATTATGATTTTTTTTATGAAATGCCTTATATTAGACCGTGAAACTAGTTTCAAAAGCTCATAACATTTTTGTGTTTTTATTTATTTATTTATACAATGCTTATTTTAGAGCGTGAAACTAGTTTTCAAAAGCTCATAGTCCAGATGTTTAAAAAAAAAAAAAGCTCATAGTCCCGATTTTTTTTGCGACTTTCCTTCCTATATTTGGTGGTTTACATCAAACATCTATCATGTCCTTTTTTATTGATCTAAAATATTTAAAGAAACATCCAGCTATTTCACAGAAATATTTCTTTCTATCTATATTAGAATGCATAAATATGTAGTTTCATTTAGAATTATGTTCATTTAGTTTAGATTCATTACATTGAATGAAATCATATCAATACAACTAAGCATAAAGTGAGTCATCATGTAGCAAGAGTAAATTCAAGTAGTTTTGGTCATTGTTTCCGGTTATTTTTTTTAGAACTACATTTTTTTCAGACTATACCACCTATCTCACAAATGCCTTCAGTGAGGCTTGAATCCATAACCTCTAAGTTTGTGGGCAACTCAAACACCACTAGACCAAAGGCCTTAAGTGTGTCTGGTTCATATTTACTTTTAAGGTTTACTCATGTCCAATTTTACCTGAACTAATCTCATTTTTATTGCATGGAGTTAGAAATTGGGGTTAGGGTGTGATGATAATCTTAGATATTTGACTGTATCATGTATAATACACTTTCTAAATAAAGTATTTCGACCCTTATTGCCTACGTTACACAAAATCTCTATTGGGACAAGACAATCAAAACACTTTGTTTCTAGGCACAGAACACATAGCAAAACAAAGCGGATTGTATGTTTTCGTATATGTCAAATGAAATCAAACATCTGTTTAATTTTAATTTTTATTTTTAGAACGGCATCACACTTGAAATCCGATCTGCGAGTTAAACCATCCAAACGGGTAGGCCCCGGACCCGAACCATTAGGAGATACCCACGAAGGGAAACCCCTAGAACTCATGGTTTCGCACTAAGAGGAAAATCCGGATTTTCTTGGTCACTTGCGAGAGTTGAACCTGGGTAAAACCCCTCCCAAGCTCCAGAAGAAACTAGGTAGCCAACTAAGCTAAGTCAATTGGTTTCAAACATCTATTTGATTACAGATGATAGTTATGGAAGTTATGACACTTAGAGACGGTTGGATTCCAACATACGTAGTGGTTAGGTTTTTGGTGAAAAAACTGGTAACCAACCATGAGCACAAATATACTGTTTAGGTTGAGGCGCTGCCCCTTAACCCCGCAAAAGACGCCGCCCCTTGACAAGAAATACGTTTTAATATAAAGCTTATAAATAAATACTCTAGTGAATAAACTTATAAGCTTATTAACCCAAGTTTATTAGACTCGACCCAATTCACCAAAATAAACTCAAATAAGCTTATAAGCCACATATAAGCTTAAACAAACACCTCCTAAATTGAGCTTGAGCCGAGTTTTAACGAATGTTGCTTGAATAGTTGGATATCCCTAGGGGTGAGCATCGGGTTAAACCCGACCCGATCCGACAAAAACCGACCCGAACCAAAAACAGAAAAAGGGAAAAATTAAAACCGAGAAATAGATATCAAAAGTGACACCGAACCGAATAACTCGGTTTGGGTCGGGTTTCGGTTTCGAACCGAAAGAACCGAGAAAAACCGAATCGAATAGAAACCGACAAAAAATTTTATACAAAACCGAAACCAAACCGAAAAGTTCGATTCAGTTCGGTCCAATTTCGGTCAGTTTATCGGTTCAGGTCAATTTTCGGGTAGATTTGCTCGGCCCCACTAGGGTCAAAGTAAAACATAAAAATTTAAGAAAAACAAGGGCTCTTTTCAAATTTCCCATAACTTACTCAAAACCAAAACACCCCAAATCTCATAGATCTCAGAACCACCATGCCACCATCACTCCTCATCCTCCTCCTCATCACCACCCTGACACTCCTCCACCACACCACACCCCAGAACCAAAACCAAGATCTAGACAACACAGATTGCACCGACAAATACATCCACATTCGCCACCTCCCTCCCCATTTCAACACCCATCTCCTTTCCAACTGCACATACCCTTTTTTCCCATCCAACTTATGCCAACACCTACCCAACCAAGCCCTGGGCCCCACCACACACAACACTTCCCACTCATGGTTCCGCACTGACCCCACTTTACTAGAACATTTCTTCCATACTCGTATGTTGGAATATCCTTGTCTTACTAACGACCCTACACTTGCTGACGCCATCTATGTTCCTTATTATACTGTACTAGATTCTTTAAGGTATTTGTATGGGGATAGGTATAATTACTCTGACCAACATGGGAAGAGTTTGTATGAGTTTCTGGCGCGTGAGGACACGGCGGTATGGGATAGGCATATGGGTCATGATCATTTTGTGGTGTTGGCTGGTAGTGCTTGGGATTATATTCAGCCGTTGAGTAACGGTGGAGATAATGGTGGTGATGGGGTTTCTAGGGTTAGGGTTTGGGGTAGTTCGTTTTTGGAGATGGAGGAGTTTTTTAATGTGACGGTGTTGGCTTACGAAAGTAGAGCATACCCTTTTCAGGAAATGTCGATCCCGTATATGACGTCTTTTCATCCACCGAGTTTGGGGTTGTTTGATTCATGGGTGAGGAGGGTTAGGGGGGTTAGGAGACCGGTTTTGATGATGTTTGCGGGTGGGGGTGGGATATCGACTAGTCCGAATGTGAGGAGGAGTATTAGGTTGGAGTGTGAGGCGAATGTGGATTTGTGTGAGTTTGTGGATTGTTCTAATGGGATATGTGAGCATGACCCGATTAAGTTTATGAAACCGATGTTGAGGGCGAGTTTTTGTTTGCAGCCGCCGGGTGATACGCCGACGAGGAGGTCCACGTTTGATAGTATTTTGGCAGGGTGTATACCGGTGTTTTTTGAGGAGTTGTCGGCAAAGAAGCAGTATGTGTGGCATTTGCCGGAGGATGAGTATGATGAGTTTTCAGTTATGATACCGAAAGAAGATGTGGTGTTTAAAGGTGTGAGTGTTGTTGAGGTTTTGAAAGGGATTCCGAAGAGTCGTGTTAGGAAGATGAGGAATAAGCTGATTGAGATGATTCCGAGAATTGTGTATAGGAGACATGGGAGTTCTTTGGGATTGAGGAATCAGAAAGATGCATTTGATATTGCAGTTGAAGGTACAATTCAAAGGATTAAAGCTAGGCTTGAAAGTCTTGGTGATATGTGATTTGAGTTTATAAAGTTTTGTTTGTAATATAACACGGTTATGTTCATCGATCATCATATTGTTGACTCACTAGCATTTGTAGAAAGTTTTCGCCTTTCAATGATTATACAAGTTTCTTCAGTGTTCAAGTGTCTGTTATTTACACGTATGAAGTTATAGATGATTAGTTTCTCGTGTTTGAGCATGTTTAAATTATCTGAATATACTGCTGTAACATATATGATACTCTGAATACGAAAGAGTTTGGTTGATGTCAATTTAGTTTTCTTGGCATTGTACGGAAACGGGAACCTATTGACTACATGTGTGACATTACATGTATTACATTTTGTTAACAGGACAATAACAGAAATTAAATCATTCGGGTTGCATCGTCAAAGAGAGAACCTTTTCGTAAGAAAAATGCGCAGTGAAGAAAAAGAATGAAATTAACGAATCTGGTAGTTCAGAGTTGAAGAACATGATAAAAAAAACATACAAAAATTGATGAGATGTTAAATTTTGGAAACAATGTACGACATCTTTCTTTCATTCCTACTCTCACCAAATAACGATACAAAAGAATGGTTAAAAACACAACTCCAACCCCATCTCAGGATAGCAGAACCCCGTGTAAGACCAGCAGCAAAGCCTGCAGTCACTTGTAACGGCTTCGTCTAATGGTAATGGGTCTAATGGTAATGGTATCGAAACTTCTGTTTCAATATGTCGCTTGATTCATATCACTCTATCCTTTGGGACTTCTAATGTTGTTGCTACTCCATCAATGATCCTCTGGTTTGCCTGCACGTAAAATAGCATGAACATCCCTGTGAATGAGGAAATAAGATTATTACCCATTAATTCAGTTTGGATGTATCCCACGGCAGTCTCTGAAAGTTTAGGTGAGAATTTCGACCATTAACTTGTGAACGGGTCGTTTCAGTCATTCAGGTTATGCCCAAACATATTAAAAATTAGCTAAAAGTAAACGGGTCAAATGGGTAGAAAGTCGCCTACAGTGTATTATAAATATGTAACTTATAGATGGGTCGATTCAGTCCTTTGGGTAATGTTCAAGCAGCTTGAGACACTGATCTTTTATCTAAAAGCATTAGACAGAATCTGTCATACTGTCAAACCCATCTTTTTTGAAAGAATAATAATGCGTCAACCCAACCCAGTCTGACCCTTTTTGACATGTTACCAAACAGCCCGGCCCTACAATTTTCGCAACTCTGAAAAAAAAGAAAGAAAGAAAGACACACGAGTAGCATTTGTGCGAGACCAGCGACGTATTTTGGCACATAATGGGGCAGTAGACAATCAATATCTGAATGGGTAAGACAAGCCTTTGCAAAGGGCGCCTCAATGTTGTGTGGCATAGTGCGAACAGCGAACCTAAAAAGTAATGTTTCATTCATTTTTATACATGAAAAGACCGACTGGTTTGGTGGGAACCCGCGTACTTAACCATCTGTATCCAATTCATGATCTGTATCTTTTTCTTTGACCCCAGCATTCATGTGTATTTGATATTTGCTGTTGAAGGTACAATTCAAAGGATTAAAGCTAGACTTGAAGGTCTTAGTGATCTATCTTCTTGAATTTAATATGCTATTGTTTGTAATTTAAGGGGTGATTATCTTCATCATGTTACTGATCCACTAGAATGCCTAGAAAGTTTTCACCTTTCAATAATATTACATCTTGAGTTTTATAGATGTATGTTCTTTACACGACTATAATTGTTGCAGATACCATCTTCTGATCATCTGAATTGAAGCATCTGTAACAGATTCGAAATGCTGAGTATGAAATTTCTTGCCTAATACAAATTCAGCTTTCTTGACATTGTCCAGAACTTATCGGTGATTTCTCGTGTGATATTAGATGTAAATCCTTTTGTTAATAAGACATCATTAGATACTAAATCGTTAGATTTCTATCGTCAAAGAGAACATTTTGTAAGATAGATGCCAACATGAAGAAAAAGAATGAAATCTTATTAATGTATATGGTAGTTCACATTTAAGAAGATGATGAAACATACAAACAAAAAGTGATGAGATATTAGATTTTGGAAACAATGTACAACATCTTTCTTTTCATTCCCACTCTCACCAAATAACTCAAGTATACAAAACAATGGTTAACAACACAACTCTAACCCCATCTCAGGATAGCAGAACCCCATGTAAGACCAGCACCAAACCCCGCAGTTGCTATGGTTTGACCTTGTTTGACTTTCCCGCTTCTAACAGCTTCGTCTAATGCTAATGGAATAGAAGCTGCACTCGTGTTTCCATAGTCTGCTAGATTTGATATCACTCTATCCTTTGGGACTTCTAATCTTGTTGCTACTCCATCAATGATCCTCTGATTCGCCTGCACGTAAAATAAAATAAATGCCTCTCAGATGAGGAATTACGTTTATAAAATTCTAGATTCAAGTATTTGCTGGGATTTATTCTGCAACGGTAAAAAGTGGTTAAGGTCAGACTTGCGATAACGGGTCGACTCGGTCATTCGGGTTATGTTCAAACATATAAAAAATTAGCTTAAAGGAAACGGGTCAAATGTGTCGAAATTTGCCCAAAGTGCACTATAACTTTGTAATCATGCTTGACACACCAATTTTTTAAACGTCTCAAAGGTGTCAACCAAACTCGAGCTGATCCAATTTGACATGTTACCCAACTGGCCTGGGCCAATAAGTTTACCACCTCTAAAAGAAAGACTAACACGTCACAAGTAGAGCATTGTTTGGACCCATGAAATAATCTGATTTATACCTGATGGAGCAGTAGCCAATCGATATCTGAATGGGTAAGACCAGCCTTTGCTAGCGAAGCCTCAATGGTCTGTGGGACAGTGCCAACAGCGAACCTAAAGACTTCTGTTCCATTCATTTTTATACATGTATAAGATGATTCGTTTGGGGGGAACCCACGGGCAGAACCATTGGTACCCAATTCATGATCTGTTTCTTTTTCTTGGACTGCAGCATTCAGGTGCCTGTTTGGGAGGAGAGTTATGAGAAAAAAAATTTGCCAATGAGTTGAAACCACATGAAATTGTAAAAGCAACCTGTTGCCGTCACCATCACTGTGTAAGTCAAAGCTAAATAAACCGTCCTCTTCAATATCACATGCCTGCAAAGATTTCAAGATATTAGTCACTTGCAAATACACTTTTTTGTCCATATCAATGAATAATACAAATAAAATAAGATTATTGTAATAATTATTTAGATCTTTGAATAAAACAATTTAGGAGGTCATAACTTGTAAGACGTAAATAAACTTCGGGTAATATCAACTTGTTTGTTCTGTTGAACCCATCTCCTTTCAGCTAACTTTTTATTTATTTTAAATTTGGCCCGTTTGAGATCAAACACAACCTACATCGACCTATTCATTAGTGAATAGGTCGAATTTGCAAAAACATTGTAAGTAATTTAGCTGAGGGATGATTACTAAAACAAAGAAAAAGTGAACTAGCCCCCATATGTATGAAACAAATGTTCATTATCTCACTTTAGCTAGCCATTTACCATTATGTATTTTATGGGCGCGTATTTTTACTATTCAATGGGACCGAAATAAAACAATGTAAAACTGTGAATAGCACATAGAATAAGAAATTTGATGAAAGTCAAAACGACTCAAGTATGCATACAAGCAGCTTATATATAATGATAATAACATACAGAAATATGGTTCTGACATAAAAATATCACTAAGTAAATGAGCCGCACCTGGACCAGAACAGCACCAGCAGCATCACCAAAGAGAATGCAAGTCCCTCTATCAGTCCAATCAACATTACGAGAGAGCGCATCTGCTCCAATCACAAGTATATTCTTGAAACCTCCTCCTAAAAGACATGTTCAATGTGTTAAGAATCACACACACGAAGAACAAAACACCCCTCAAGATACAATATAGAAGTCGACTGGAGTGTGAAAAAAAATCCATGTACCTCGAATATAACAAGAAGCTGAAACTAGGCCTATTATAAATCCGCTACAAGCAGCTGTTATGTCAAACGCGAGTGGATTTCCTTTACATCCAAGTGCTTTTTGAATCTACAACATAAGAAAATAAATAAGCATCAGCTTAAAGATTTTAAAGATGTTTGTAATAGGGTAACGCCGTAAAAAATTAAAGATTTAACATTAGTTACACGAAAAACAAGATTAATCCATGTCATCAGGTTCAACCTGTGGTGCACCACCAAATAAATCTTCAGGTGTCGATGTACACAGCAATATAAGATCCACGTCATCAGGTTCCACTTCTGCCATTTCAAGTGCTTTTCGAGCAGCCTCAGTTGCTAGTCCGGTTATACTTTCGTTACCTGTAGTTGATTCCATTATATTACAGCCAACTTATGGTGCATGTGTGCATTGTATGCATGGATAAGTTGTGCGACAAGAATATTAGGAAAAATGTTCCCCTGTCTATTACATGTGGCAAGATGGATCGGGCAATTAATAAGTCGAAATGGGTCATTTACAGAATGGTTCGGATTGGGTTCACTAGTAAACACTATTTACCAATTTGTATTCTTCAAAATAATTAATGCGGTTATGATGAATACAAAACCAATATTAACTACATTAATATCCAAGTTTTTAAAGAAAACGATTCAGGAGGTTGTATGCATTCAGAATCGACTTTGGACAAATTTCACATGTTCGACCCATTTGACAGACCCATTCCACTTTTTTAGCTGCATTTGTTGATATGACCACTTGGACCCATTTGAAGTGAACACAACACAAATCGACCCATTCCTTAGTAAATGGACCAAAGTGCCAGCTCTCTTGACTATGTTTCTATGAAAGAAAAGAAATTAGAGCAAAAGGGAAAAACAATACTCACAACCCATAAAAGATAAAGAGTTTCATTGATAATTATCCAGTACGAATTGAATCATTTCCTATTTTGCAAGATCTTCAGCCACNTATAGTATACAATAATAAATTACCTGTAAGGACTCGTCGATTGCGAATTCCAGTTCTTGCGGCTATCCATTCGTCACTAGTATCAACAATTTTAGCAAGATCATCATTTGAAATCTGAAGACTTGGTGCAGCTGATCCACATCCAACTAGTTTGCACCCCTTGCCTACAAGCCTGTTATTTACCAAAACTTCAGAAATATAGTCTTTTAAATAGGCCAATCTGTTGTGTTCATATAAGACGCATGTTTAGCTCATACAAATGGTATTACAAACACAATTATTTCTCAAGTCATATATTTTCCGGATTTCTCGTAAGCCATTAGTTGCTTACAAAATCATTCCTTATGCAGTTATTCTACCATCAACACTCACAAGTACTTCAGATTAAATGAAACCGACACCATGTTGTTAATAAATCTATAAACTTATGGACTCCGTATGTGAAGATACAAAAATGAAAGAAAATAAGCTAAGCACGAGAAATCTCAATTTTGATGGTATTAAATCCGACCTTCCAAAATGAATAACGAAATCATTTGATTGCATACAAGTCACCAACTTTAACATCAAAAATCACAATCATACACAACATACTACAAATTCAGATTTAATGCATGCAAACTTACTACAAAGCCGTATACTTTAATCTCAAAACTCATGTTTCATAAAGAACACAAACCGCAAATCCAAAAATGGATACAGAAACAAACAACACATTCACATTAATCCCATACAAATTCACTAACTTTGACTTCAAAAGTCAAAATATCTACAAAAGTTACAAATTCAGATTCATTTCATACAAAAAAGTCAGTAACTTTAACCTCGAAATACAAATTTCACAAAACAAAAACTACAAATCCAGAAATGCATCATACCAAATGTATACAAGCCATTAACTACAAATTCAGATTCATTTCAAATAAAAAGTCACTAACTTTAACCTCAAAACACAATATCCATACAAAACAACCTACAAATTAAGATTTAACGCATACAAAGTCATAGTAATCCCACACAAAACCACTAAATTTGACTTCATTAGTCAAAAAACAACCAACTCAATCAACAAACTTAAACCAATAAAGAATCAACCATTAAACAAACCTTTGCACATGAGATTTAGTACTTGACACTCTATCAACACCACCATGAACCTCACTTGAACAACGAATCTTTTTAAAAAATAAATCAACCCCAATTCGATTAACACCAATTGATGAAGATGGTGATGATGATATCTTCATACTTGGTGCATAAAACCCACATGAATTCATCCTTAAAAAGATCCAAATTTTTATAAAAATGTATGCTAAAAAATGGGTTTTATTTATAATATTTATAAGAAATGTATCATTGTTTTTTGTTAACAATCTTTCGGAGTGTTCGAAGTTTTAGTGTTGTTGTGTTTGTATGACAACTGCAAGTGTTTTGAGGAAATTACGAGGTGAATATTAAATTAATATAAAATATATGGATTTGTTATGTTTTTTTTATATAAAATATGTAAATCCATGGTTTTGGGTTTAGTTTGGTTTTTATTTATGTTTTGTGTTGTTTTTTTGGACATAATGAAACAAAGGTGATTATTTCATTTTTGTAGCACAAGATTATTCTCTAGTAGACTACTAGGGTGTTAAATTTAATGGGTTAAAAGTCAATATAAATATGTTGTATTATTATGTCCATTGAATGTTATATTTTCTAGTCACTCATTGGTTGTGTAGCATTTTAGCAAATGTGTTATACTACAATAACAACATACCTAACTTCATCAATGGGATTATGGAAAAAATTGATTGCTTCATAAATTTGTATACATATAGTAATTAGCAGATATTTTTCACAAAAAATGTTCATTGTACAGTATTATTTTGTTTGTGACTGAGCTTCAATAAATAAGAATACTAATATATTAGGTTTAATTTTACTTCAAAATTTTTTCATATGAAAACATTTGCATTTAATTAGTGTGATAAATAAAAAGGTAAAATGACATTTTGCTAAACCAAAATCTGCATAGTTCC
The DNA here is from genome assembly GCA_014162995.1 of Artemisia annua. Taxonomy (NCBI): domain Eukaryota; kingdom Viridiplantae; phylum Streptophyta; class Magnoliopsida; order Asterales; family Asteraceae; genus Artemisia; species Artemisia annua. Next base: position 66,370 of record LBNU01025102.1, on the reverse strand, counting down.
ACATATGATAAATTGTGAAAGTTTATTTTTATTTTTATTCTTTATTTTTTTTTAAACACTTTTCATAAAATAAATAAAGTATTTATATTGAGCAACAATATAATCATTACATCAAATTAAAGTTCCTTAACATTTAGGCCAAAATTTGTTGAGGTAACTTCCAAATAAACACATAAATGTTGGCATGGACATATACTTTGTGAAAGTTCAGTTTTTTTAGGAGGAAAGGGAAAGAAAAGAGAAAGTAAGCTCAAGAACTAAGTGTAAGTGGGTGCCGTCAAAAAATATATATTTATAACAAAAGTTTATACGGAACATTTTTTTCTCTAAAGAATAAATTATTTAATCTCTATCATCCATAATGTTTTATATAATGGTATAGATTAATCATTAACACAAAGTAATTAATTAGCAGAAGAACAGTTTTGTAATTTCACCCTCCCCATTTACATCCTCATCATTTCTCACCCTCCCCATTTACACTCTCACCCTCCCATTTACAAATTCTCTCTCACTAAACAGTTTTCCCCAATTTATAATACCTAACCGCCCAAATGCAAAATTGATCAAAATCTTTGCTAAACAATGGACTTAGACATGAAATAACACTATCTAAAGGTGATTCGTTGCTCCAATCGCCTTCATCGCAACTCGCTGATCAAAATGAGCCTCGAAATGACGATATCGGTATACATATTTTAATATAATTTGATATTTTGTTCATCTTATTTTATTTAAAATATAAGCAGCAGATTCATGTAGTTTTTTGTTATTTCGATTATTTATTGTTGATGAATTATTTTTGTTATTTTTATGTGTTTTTGTTTAGTGATGATGATTTGTTAGTTAGTTATTTTGTTGTTTTGATTCTTATTTTTGGAAGTTTTTATGCTTTTTTTAATGACGAATCACATGTGATTTTCTTTAGTAGTGTTGTTATTAGGTAGTGTTGTAGTTTTTATATGTTAATGATGAACAACGTATATGAATCACATGTGATTTCTCATTTGTGGTAATTCTAATGATGAATCATATGTGATTTTATTTAGTAGTCTTGTTATTAGGTAGTGTTGTAGTTTTTATATGTTAATGATGAACATAGTACATGAATCACATGTGATTTCTTAATCATTTTTGTTATAGAGCAGTCTTGTTATTATTCGTAGATATTATATAATTTTATCTACAACAGTTTTTATATGTCTGTCTTTGTTACTATCTAATTAACTATTAATCATGATTTATTTTGTTTTGTTGATGTTACGTGCTTCTGTTAAACAGTCATCCTTGACTGCGGTTCATGGTGTTGAGTCTAGTTCTCCTAATGCTAGTGGTTCTCCTAAGAGTAGGTATACTAGGACTATTATTCGTGAAATGACTTCTACTAAGAAACCCTTCGATTCTGGGATTATAGTGTTGAATCTTCTGTCGTTGTCTCAATTTAATCATAATCCTTTGGCTGATGTTGTGAAGCCTAATCCTTCGGCTGAAGTTGTGAAGTCTAGGGTTTCGGCTAATGTTGTGAATCCTAAGCCCAAGGCTAATGTTGTAAAGCCTAAGCCGAAGGCAGGCTAATGTTGTGACACCTAAGCTGAAGGCTGATGTTGCAAAGTCTAAGGTTTCGGCTGAATTTGATGAGACAACCGTCTAGCTCAGGTTAGCAACCGATAGCATCTTATGGTACATTTTTTACTACTTCTACCTTTGTTGAGTTAGTATTATACTTGTCGGGTCATTTTGTGCCACGTGTTATTTTCTAGGAACCCTTACTTTGCAAACATACCTTCGACCTACAATTTTATTTAAACGTCCTAAATGGTTAACGATATGCTCAAGTCATTTTAAATTAGTGTCATCACCCTCGGAAAAGTTAAATTAACTAACTTGTACAATTTTCATTAAAAGTTACATTTTAAGCTTACTTTATACACTTACACATAACTTTATACATCATACAAAATACACAATACACAAATTTACTTATATACATTTTACATAATATTTAAAAAAAAATGGTAACCCCCCCCCTTGTTTTTGCCATCCAAGCACACCACCCATAAGGACCATTCACAAGCTTTCTTACTTACATACTCCAAGTCTTTCTCTACAAACCATACACTTTATCTCATTTCACACACAACTCTTTTGATTTTCATACACAAAACAACTAACTGTCCTCTCCTTCCCTCTCTTCTTGTGGCCGTCAACACACACCAACACCACCATCTCCACCACAAAATATTGTTATAACACAAGATTTTGTCATCTCTAGTCATTTCAAGACCATTCTTGCATCATACAACAAACAAAAATCCACCAAGAGGCACCTTTAATCCTTCAAACATCTCAGCCTCTAAGTCGTACTCATCCTCTTTTGAAGTTCTTGAAGGTAAAATATAGGTGCAAGACGACTTGTGTCTATCTTGCACCAAAAACCCTTGTTTTTTCATTTTTATTGTTGATTTATGAACACATCTTAAAAGAGATTTTTGATAAATAAGCTACTGAGAATAAATGATTTTAAAGGCATAAAAATACTTAAGAAAGAGTTGTAAAAACGTTTTAGGGGTTGGTTGCAGTCGTTTTGGGGTATTTCATAAGTAAAAAGTGCATAAAAACAAGCTAGAAAAACCTAACAATTTTTTGTTGGAATTTTAAGTCGACTTTAATGGTCATAACTCACTCAAAAATCATCATTTTGACATGTTTCTTGCCCCTACATTTAAGGATTTTGAGTTAGCTTTTTAACCCTAGTAGTTTGGTTAAAAGATTTGATGTTTTGGTCTTCCAAAATGGTGCTACAAGTTAAAGTGTCAAAACTGCCTATAAAACTTATATTTGTTAGGTCAACTTTATAGATGTATAACTTGGTCATATTTCAAAAAAAATTTCACTCATTCCAACTCTCAAAGTTAATTTTATTTATTGACTTCAAAACCTCAGTGGTCTTGCATAATGAAACCAAATATTGAACCCTCCATGGTCATTATAAGGTGAAGAGTCAAACTGACCCGATTTCCAGAATTGTTTAAGTGACTTGCTTGGATCATATCTCACTCGTACATGCATTTAATGACCTGAAATTGATATGGGAAATGGTTTTATGTGTTAGATCGTGGTTAGAAGGTGCATATTCGTTGGGTTTTCCTAGTTGTCTTCGTTGAGCAGTATTTGTCCTCGTTTTCTCTATCGACTAAAGTGAGTTTCACGGCCCCGTTTTCATACTTTATCCTTGGGGGAAAATGATGCTTAAAATGTTTTATACTCTATGCTGTGCTACACTGTTTTTCATTTAATTTGGACATGATGTGCGCTCGTACTGCAATATGTGACATAATGTGTTATTCTTTATTCGTTATTCTTTCACAACTGTTTAACTCCGGGTTGGAGCCGATGAAAAGGTATTGATATTACTATTGGGTTGACGCTCCCACCCTTTTGGCTGGTATACTAGTCGTTTAGACCAACTTTTTCCCCCACTTTATTCTTGACCTTGGGTGAATATAATCCGGCCATACTGTGTATTCTTGTCATGAGGTTCAGTTGTGCCATTATGTGTTCATATTAAGTGCTTGCATATATCATTCACGCATATATCCTACTCATTATCCACAGCAACATTTATGTTATACTAAACTTGCGAACTCACCAACCATATGTTGACATTTTCGAGCATCCTTTTCAGGTAATGCTATGTTTAAGGAGCCTAAAATTTATGGTGAGACCGCTAAGGAGGCCTTACGTAGATTTGAGACCATTATGCATTTTCTCGTCATTGAACTGTTATCGTTTATCGCACCTAGTTTTAATCTTAGCTTGTATGCTTGTTTTAGACTTATCTCGAGTTGTAGGACTTAAACTCTATACTTTGGTTTAACTATTTTTGTCGTGGAATTAACTAGTCATGGTACAAGTTTCCCTTATGTATCGGGTGACGTCAGGACACGTTGTATGAATTCATTTAGTATTTCTCTATTTTTGTACCAATGTGTTATGACGATCCTCTCCGTTTCGTCTTGCATTTCCGGCTAGGCGAGGTGTGACAGTTGTGAAGCCTAAGTCGAAAGTTGATGTCCCGAAGCCTAAGATAAGGGATGGTGTCCCGAAACCTAAGTCGAAGGCTGATGTCTTGAAGGTTAAAGTGAAAGCTAAGTTTAAGCCTAAGTTGAATGTAAAAGATTATGAGTTGTCTAAGCGAAAAAGGAAGTTATAAGAGGAAAAGGATAGTGATGAGCGTAACAAGTTGTCAAAGAAATCGAAAAGGTGAAGATGATTAAAGAGAAGAGGATTAAAGAGTCTTTTGAATCTTCTCTTGTAACTGATGAAGTTAATTTTGGGTCTTCTGAATCGTCGGATGAAGTTAGTGCGTGAAANAAAAACTCAAAAGACCTTAAAGATCACAGAAGGTGGCGCCGTCACACTCTACAAGGTGACGCCGTCAGGAACAAGTGAAGTCCAGAATTGGAAAAATACTCGTGACGGGCCAGAGAGTTCGTAGTGCAAATTGGTGACGCCGTCAACCAAGGCCGTCAGATCTGGAATCAGCAATTATGACCACGTCAACTGAGGCCGTCTGGAAACCCTAATCGCCGAGCTGACGACATCACCTATTGGGCTGACGCCGTCAGCCCGCGTTTTCTATATATATAGAACGATTTTTCATAACTTTAGGAGAAACTTTGAACACCATAAGTCGAACTTTGGAGTGGAGAACTTTAGGGTTAAACCCTAGTTCGTGTATTAGTGACCTTAGAGGGTATCCTAACCCCTCTAACTTGCATGTTTAATCAAAGATAAGTCTTTATTCATACAATATGTCTATGTGTTGTGTGATTTATGCTTGTACTTGTCTTTCTTTCAACATGCTAGGCTAATTTACCTTGTGTTTGCTTAGATCTAATAAAACCTAACTATTGATTATCGTGTGATGTGTATGTTGTGATTGTATTTGGATGAATGTTTCATCTACGTTAGACTAGAGAAAACTGGCTAATCTCCTATACGGTAACAAGCTTGAACGTCTTTAGAAACGTGAATCGTATGTGCGTTATCGATTTTAAGGTAGTATTTCATGCATAGGTTGCTATCGGTGAGCTCATGATAGGATGCTTGACGTATCGTCATAGAGTGAGGTAGGAACTTATAGAGTTAGGGAATTGAACGCACTCCCTACGACTTGTTAGGAATACACCCGTCATCCACGCAAACTCAACATACTAATTACATGGTAAAAGATAGTTAGGGAGTAATGAAATCTAAGTAAACACTATTCTCCACCACTGATTTTCTCTAAAACAAAAAAATACAAAAATATAAGTAGCTTAGAAGTAGATAACTTGGGTTAGTTGACTAGCAACTAATTCCGCCCTATCCTCCAAAACCAGAGATTTTACTGCTTTCATAAAATATAAAAATACAAAAAGAATCTTCCTCCACCCTTAGACCTAGATTAGAGTAGCCTTTAGCCTAACGAACACTATTCCCTGTGAGAGAACGATCAATCCCCCGGTACTTGCCACTACACTATACTACATCGGTCAGGTACACTGCCTGGTGGGGATTGCAAGCTTCTCGAGATCCCTCGAGAGGTAAAACGTAGTGCGTGTTGCAATCCACGCGCATCAAAAGTCAAAGCCATCGTTGCTTAAGAAGCTGTTAAATAGTGATTCTGATGATGATGATGAGTCTTATAAGCGTTTGATTAAGAAATTGAATGGGATAATTAAGAAAGAGGCTCCTGATTCTGAAGATGTAGGTATTGTCCGAAAGTCTAAAAAGTTAGGTAAGAAATTAAAAGGGAAGACTAAGAAAAAGGATTTTGATTCCGAAGATGAAGGTAGTGTCCAAAAGTCTAAAAAGTTAGGAAAGAAGAAACAATTGACACGGGAAAAACAAGATCATCTAGAAAATCTTTGTCAGTTTCCAACTCTTTGTGCAAGGACAATGCCTAATTTACTGTTTTCTGCGGTTTGTGAATCGAAAGTTGATATGGGAATGTTTCTGTCCGAAATAGGGTTTAGTTCCTTTCATAAGGTTCTCATTGATCAAATTCTGTCCAGGTTGGGTAGGTATGTGGTGGTAAATTTTAATCCATTAACTTATAGGTTGATTTTGGATAATGGTTTGTGGATCGAGGTCACTCAAGAGAAAATTCACGAGATTTAGGTATTCCTATTGGTGGTTGTTTCTTATTTTCATTAGTGAAAAGACATCTTGACCATGAGTTTGTGAAATCTTGGATTGGTCAATTTTTATCCTAAATCTTTAAAGGATATTCGAGCAAGTGATATGGCTTCAACGTTGGTTCTTGCTAGGAAAGTTGACTTTATGTTTAAAATTAACTTCCTTATGCTCTTTGGATGTGGTAAGACGTATTCGGGAAGACACTCCAATATCTGAAATTGATCAATACGATTACATACATAATTGCCTTCAATATAATCGTCTCCCGAAAGGACAGTGCCATTACACTGGTCTATTTACCTTCCTCATTGTAAGTTTATAGATTCAACTAAGTTTAAAATGTTTCCTGTTGTTCGTTTCCTACTTGTGATACATGATTTTTATATTTTTTTGTTATTAGCTTTTGTATTTAGATTCAACGAAGTTTGGAAGGTTCCTTGTTGTTCGTTGACGTCCGACTATCTTAAACTGGTCGAAAAAATTGACAATAACAGGATCTAGAACTTCAAGATAGGGTGTTGGGGAATTTAGAACTCAATGGTAAGTGGACTAAATCTGAGGCTCAAGAAACAAAAGGCTTTGTGAATGTTGGTTCGTTGGAATCTTCTGTCAAAGAGAGGTTTGTTTAATGCATTATAAGTTTTTTCATTTAATGCATTATAAATAAAATTTGATTTGTTTAAAATCACATGAGATTTTTAACAAATCACATTTGATATGTTCAGAATCTCATGTGATTTATGTTACCACATTCATGTGATTTTAATAAAATCACACGTGATATGTTCAGAATCTCATGTGATTTATGTTGCCACACACATGTGATTTTATTTTGTAATTCAGAGTAATCTATAAAATGATATGAGATAATATAGATGATCGATTGTGAATAAAACAGAAAATCAAAGCTGACGCAAATACGTGATAATGAATAACGTATATGATATGAGATAATTTGGTGAATAAAACAGAAAAATTTAGGGTTAGGTGATGATCGATTATGATGAAGGAGGTTACGTGATAATAGAGAGAAAACATGGGAGAAGGAAACACATACTTTGTGTGTGTGAAAAATATGAGTGTTTAATTGAGCGGGTTCTAAAATATGCTTTTTATATGACTAAAATACACTATTGGTCCTTAAACTTTCCATGAAACATCGCAGGGCACCCTAAGTTTTGATTCTAGTCGCCATGCGTCCAAAACTTGAGATTTTGAGGCTGAATGCGTCCCTCCACCATTATTTGCTGTTTTGTTTTGTTTTTACTGAAGGGCATAACGGTCATTTCATATATTTGGATTATTACTCATCTAAATCTCCTCCTCTACTCCTCTTCTTCCACTTTTGATGTTTTGTTTTGTAATGATCAGTTCCAAAGCATGTATTCCATATTGTCTGCAACATATGTATCCAACGCTGACCATAAAAACTCATCAATCATCATCATATTGATGACGTCAAATTTACCCATGATTTAAGTGTTAATTTCCCCCTAAAATGCTCATCTTTTCTATTTGTATGAAGAATATAAACTCTTATTTCTTCCTATTTTGGTTTCAAGGTAAAGATGAGTAAAAGAACGAACATACGCAGAAATGGAAGGACTTTGGAGCAAATATGTGGAAATTATGGATTCTGCATTCACTACGGCGTAGAGGTTCATCTACCTACGCCGTAGCAAGGCTTTATGAAGATTATGGCGTATAGGTTCATCTACCTACGCCGTAAGAAGGAATTTATGAAGACTACGGCATAGCCCATCCACTAGCTACGGCGTAGAAGTCCACTAAAGGGCTCTACGGAGTAAGCAACTCTCCAGCTACGACGTAGGCCCCAATTTGAGGCAGTGAAGAACTAACGAGGCCAAGGAAGAAGTTACGGCGTAGCAACCCTAGCAACTATGCCGTAAAAAATATCTTATCAAGACATACGCCCGTAGCACTTGATCAAGCTACGGCGTAACACAAATTTACAAAGGTTACGGCGTAGCAATCCAATCAGCTACGCCGTAACAAAGTCGGGCCTATAAATACCAGCCCTAATTCCAAGTTTATTCATTCACTTTTCACCACACAGAAGTTGGGAGAAACTCAGGGAGCAGGAGGAACGAAGTTCTAGCATCATAGAAGTCATTTCCAACGGAGGATTCACACACCAATCATAAGTTTATTCATTCCCTTGTTTTGTATTCGATTCATGTTTACTTTTGTAATAATACAATCTTGTTTTACTACAATTATGAATATGAGTGGCTAAACACCTCTTGGTGTTAGCCTAGTTATGAAATTGTTATTGTTTTGATTTAGTTTTCTACGCATCTATTATCTATTGTTTGAATACTTTCATAGCGAGTCTTGAGACACTCTAGTTCCCGTAGTGTTTAGCGTTGGTTGTTCCCTAGAGACTTGTGGAATTAACCCTAGGAAGCAAGTCGCTAGGGATGTGACTTGGTGATAGCAATATCACCATACACGTGCGAATTAACCCTAAGACCACCTACCAATGCTATTCGCTTAACGGAGTTAGAGGGGTGTAAGATCTGACCATGCCGCATCCGTTAGACTTGTCCATGTTAGTAGAGGCACTTAATGACTCTTACATCTTCGTACTGATGAACCAAAGGCTTTACAATAGTTTTGGATAGGACAAGGTGTAAGATAGACGTAGGTGATTTAACCCTCTGATTCAAAATGAATTAAATCCCCAGACGATATGATAGGATGCACTTATAGGAAACTAATCAGAATAATAACAAGAGTAATAATTAGGTTAGCACTATCTCTCTCTTATTGATTTTCTTCTATTTTATTTACTTGTCTTGTTATTTACTTTTATTAGTTTAATTAATCTTTCAACTCAAAACCCCCTTTTAAACGTGACACGAAACTTAGATAATTTCCATACACTTAGCTCTTGGGACGACCTCGGCTTTACCAACTAGCTATACCACACACGACCGGGTACACTGCCCGTTAGTGCATTAGGTAGACCTTAGGTAAACGAGACTATTATAAATATTAAAACCCGGTCAGTGAAACCTGCATCAAGTTTTTGGCGCCGTTGCCGGGGAGCTATTAGGATTTTATTTAAGTTTTTATTTTTGTTTTATTTTCTTATTTGTTACTATGTCAGGATACAAGACTAGAAGTGCTAAACCCTTTTTAGCAACACCATATGATAATCCCGAAGGGCAGTTCCGAAGAAAAAGAAATAATAATCCTATTTCTATTCATAATCTCTTTTCTTTTTGTGATCATTCAGATTCAGATACGGAAGTTAATGAAGGAAATGACATTAACTTTATGACTATGGAACAATACATGGATCGGAACAATGAAGAGTATGATAGAGGGGTAAATTCGGAACCTGAAACAGTAAAGTTCGAAATTATGGGACAAATCATCGAGGAAGTACAAGATAGACGGTTTTCAGGAGAAAGTGATGAAGAGGACGCGCAAGAACATGTGGAGGAAGTTTTGTACATTGTGAGCACTTACGGGAGTGCCCATGTCTCCACATACAAGCTTATGCCCAAATTTTTTCCTATATCCCTAACCGGTCAAGCAAGGAAATGGTTTAATCGCTTGCCTCGTGAATCAAAAGCAACGTGGGAAAACTTACGGAGGGCATTTATCCAAAGATTCTGTCCACCAACTAAGTTGGCGGCCTCCTTAAGGGAAATCTACAGGTTTGTGCAGATTAAAGAAGAAACACTCTACCAAGCATGGGAACGATACAACGAGCTCTTTTATAGATGCCCAACTCACGACCTCAACAACCAAATGAAGGTTTTTGTCTTCTATAGAGGGCTTGATGAGTATACTCGCAACATTCTTGATTCGCAAAGACCTATCCCTGGACTGACTCTGGAAAAAGCCGTCCAAGCTATACAAAGAACAGCTGAACATGTCCATAAATGGCATTTGGAAACTGGATATGGACCCAGAGATAATTTTAAACATAAGGTGATGAAGACCTTAGCAAAAAATGATGGTGGGTACGCAGCTGAATTTGAAATAGCAAGAAAGGAAAAGAATGAAGCTGAAAAGAACCGACCAAGTGAGGAAGTGAAAAGCCTGGTTGGTAGAAGCAGAAATGACAGTTTGGAGGAAACGGTGCAAAGGTATATAGCAGAATCCATCAAGAGACAGGAGCGAGAGGAGGAGATGCTAAGAAAATTTGTTGAAAGCACGGTTTCGTCTCTCAAGGCTCACGACATTGGAATCAGAAATCTTGAGTTAAAAGTCGAGCAATGCACCAACATCATTAAAGAATGTCTAAAAAGGGATGCTAACTCCTATGTGGAACCAGCACCTGAAGAAACCAAAGTGATGGCTGCTGATGAAATCGAACCCAAGACATTGTCCGAGAAAGTCAAATTGAGAATCGAGAAGGAGCAATTATTGCTTGATGAATTGGAATCCCTTCCTATCAATGCACCTCTTGTTAAATCTATCAAAACCGAAACTTACAGTCTTAAACCTTTGCAGGGATTTTTGGAAGCAAAAGACAAACTAGAGGGAGTGAACTCGGTAAAACTCAACGAAAGATGCTCAGCCATTCTCAGAAATGAGTTACCGCCAAAAGAGAAAGATCCGGGAAGCTTCACTCTACCATGTTTAATAGGTAATTTAAATATTAGTAATGCTTTGGCCGATTTAGGGGCTAGCATTAGTATTATGCCTTATTCTATGTTCACAAGACTTGGGGTAGGGAAATTAAAACCTATTAAAATGGATATCAAAATGGCCGACAAGTCTATGCAAACCCCATTGGGGGTTTTTGAAAACGTTTTGGTAAAAATCGATAAATTTATCTTTCCGGTAGATTTTATCATTTTGAATATTATTGAAGACAATAAGATTCCTATAATACTAGGAAGACCTATGTTGGCCACCGCGCATGCTAAGGTTGATGTGTACGGCAAGAATCTAACCCTCGAGGTTGGAGGGGAGGAGATCACTTTTAATGCTAATAAATTAATAATTCCTCCCGAAAAGGGTAGTGTTTGTGTTGTTGACCATGTGCAGGACCAAGATGAATTCGACTTAGAAGAGTTTCTCAACGGGGACAAAATTCAAGAGACTCCTCTTAGCAACAATGACAGCTCCCCCATTGAAAACTTTGACGTTTTCATTGATTTTGAATAAAGTGGTCACGGAATCGAAATGGATACTGGGGAAGGGCATCATGAAATTAACTCTATGGATGTTATTCAACCAAGAATGGACGAGGAAGATGCTCTTGACCTACCAATACAGCCTAGTTTCCGCGAAACGGGAATTAGACTACACCATTCAAATCCTTACACGTTGCAACTCACATGCAAAATAGGGTTTGTCGATTTTCATCCTTTCGTTAATATTTGCTCCCCCATTAATCTTATGTCTAAAGGAAGTTATACTAAAATATTTAAAAAAGAGATTGAATACCTAGGGAATAACTTTCTTGGTGAAGTCAAAAATGTTAGCGTATTTGTGGGGACCTACACCTTTTTGGTCGATTTTATGATCTTTGATAACGTAACCGAATTTGTGGAAAGTGGTTTAGAAGAAATAATTTTAGGAAAACCATTCCAAGACTTTTCATGGATCAAGATTGACACTCACAATGGGGTAGTATGGCTTCCTAATGAAAATGATGTCACTATTTTTAAGATGCCAAGAGTGGTAGAAAACTTTAAACATTGGAATAGGAAGCAATTGAGTAGAGCCAAACCCCTCCTCGACATTAGTAACAAGGATAAAGAAAATGGATACGATTATGCTTATCAGAAAATTAAAGACTTTTACAAGGGATGTTTGGATCTTGGTGATGCTTACAAGAGGGATGAGCGGGTCATTGATATGCTAGGACGCAAGTACACTAGCATACATGAAATGACCAATGGACACTATTAGTGTGGCAGTGAGTCTAACTAAAGACTCGATAATAAATAAAAGTGCTCTTTCGGGAGACAACCCGAATTATCCTTTTCCTTTTATCTTTCTTTATTTTGTTGGTTTGGTATGTTTTGTACTAATAATTTTCAGGTACTAGAGGAAGCATTGCTATGGGGAACTAATTTTTGGACTTTTGCACCAAGAAAAATTCTCCAGGCCTTTGCTACGGCGTAGCTCCTCCATTGACTACGCCGTAGCAACCCCCAGGTGTCATTCTGGATAAATTTAGCAACTACGGCGTAGCACCAAATTTCAGTTACGTCGTAGCTACCTTCTGAACCTTAAAAATGCTTTTTATTTTACAAAATATCATTTAAACTTTATTAGTTTTTAAATGAACTTTGTGGGTGTGTTCCCTGTAAACCCTCACGAGACTTCACTCGTCCACTTGGGACACCAAGTGGTTTAAAAGGCTTGTTGCATACGCTAAATGCAACCGTGATTCCTACGAAAGTGAGTTACGTTCTTCTTTTTATTTTATTTTTCTTTTTAGGTTTTATGCTTTTGGTAGTTGTGTGATTCCAGGGAATTGAAGTTTGCTCATTAGGCGAAGCGAAGGCACGTTTTTCAACATGACCCTTCTATCATTTTCAAGAGCGAATTTCAGGGAAGTTCTCGTTCTAATTCTACTTTTCCTCTTTA